>OY390721.1:11180655-11369289 GCA_959613375.1 Heteropelma amictum
TTACTTTAAAACAGTAACAGCGTTCTGTAAATATCGAAGAATATAAAAATCGCTGTGTATATGACAAAGTCACGTATTTATAACACTATCAAATAGTTATGGTTTCTTAGTATTCTTAAATATTACTTCTTATCATTATAATTTATTAGTTAAGCACCACATCCCCTATCACGTTCCTCTCGTGTTTTCTCAAATAATAGGCTACATACGAAAATGACCGTTCTACTTGCAATAAAATGATATGGGTAATGAAGATTGAATTGAAGTCCTCATACTTTCGCGGTTTTCTGTGCAAAAGTAGAAAGCGCGCTCTAGCGACGAATTTCGCAATCGTCACATCTCTGTGACGATTGCGAAATAGGTCCCGGACTTGTTGAAACACAAGGGGTTGTCCAAATAAAAATCGAAGACGCAACGGTCGAATTTCCCGTAGTTCCTGACAATTTTGCTATCAGACAAGACGGACTGTTAGGGATGACTTTTCTCAAAGATCAAGATGCTGTAATCCACATAAATAAAGAATTAATGACGACGAAGCTAGGAACATTTCCCTTTCGCAATTGCAAGACTTTCGTGGTAGATGCTCGATCGTGTCAGATTATTTCGGTGCCCATAAAGAACGCAGACTTAGAGACAGGCTATTTGCCATTCGTCGATATTGGCAAGGGAGTTTTTCTTGGTGAAAATATAGTAAAACAAATAGATGGTTGCGCCAAGGTTTATTGTACGAATACAACAACTCAACCCATAGAATTAACGATTCCTCCGCTAGAAATAGAAGCATTCGAGGTGATAAAACCTGGTCCCCGTACTGCTCGTAAAGCTGAACCTGAAGGAGATGCACGATCTGTGAACGGCGAAAGATTAACTGCATTATTGCAAAATATCGATCTCAGTAAACACAATGTTGAAGAAAAGGAGAGTATCTTAGGGTCAATTTCTGATTACCTGTACCAATTTCGCTTACCAGGAGATAGATTAGGATGCACGACAGTTTTAAGGCACAAAATAAATACCACTGACGATAAGCCTGTGAACAAAAAACAGTATAGACTTCCACCTGAACATAACGACGTTGTCATCGAACAATCGACCGAGCTGCTCAAAGATAAAGCCATTTCAGTATCCGATTCACCATACAATTCGCCAGTGTGGGTTGTCCCTAAGAAGTGCGACTCTCAGGGTAATCGCCGATGGCGAATGGTAATAGATTACCGAGGATTAAATGAAAAAACGATTGGAGACGCGTATCCCCTTCCCAATATTACGGCAATTTTAGACCAGCTAGGTAAAGCAAAATATTTTTCAGTATTAGATCTTGCTTCTGGTTTTCACCAGATTGAAGTCGAACCAGCCGATCGACCAAAAACAGCTTTTTCCACCCCGTATGGTCATTTTCATTTCAATAGAATGCCTTTTGGTTTAAAAAATGCTCCCGCTACGTTCCAAAAATTAATGGATCAGGTTTTGTCAGGATTACAAGGTAACGAGTTATTTGTTTACATGGACGATATCGTAATTTACGCGAATTCTCTCAAAGAACACGAGAAAAAATTGAAAAAACTAATGGAAAGATTAAAAAACGCCGGACTTGTTCTCCAGCCAGAAAAATGCAAATTTTTATGCAAAGAAGTTTTATATCTCGGGCATGTTATTGCAAGAGAAGGAGTTAAACCAGACCCGAAAAAGGTAGAAGCGGTAATGAGTTTTCCTTGTCCAAAAAACTGTAAAAATATCAAACAGCTTTTAGGACTTGCTGGTTATTATAGACGGTTTATCCCGAACTTTGCTTCAATTGTAAAACCTTTGACGATTTTACTGAAAAAAACAAACGATTTCCATTGGAGTCAGGCACAAGAAAATTCGTTCAATGAAATAAAGAAAATTCTTTGCACTCAACCATTATTACAGTACCCTGATTTTACTCAGCCATTTGTAATCACGACGGACGCATCCGGTTTTGCTTTAGGCGCTATACTGAGCCAGGGTCCCGTAGGCAAAGATCTTCCAATTGCATATGTTTCCCGTACCCTCAACGCCGCGGAGATAAATTATTCTACCACCGAAAAAGAATTATTGGCTATAATTTTCACTGTAAAACAGTTTCGTCCCTATGTATTTGGTCGTAAATTTACCTTGATCACTGATCATCGTCCGTTGATCTGGCTTCACAATCTTAAGGATCCTGCTTCAAGGCTTGCACGTTGGAAAATATGGCTTAGTGAATACGATTACGATATTCAATACAAGCCTGGTCGAGTAAATGCAAACGCTGACGCACTCTCAAGAAACCCTGTGGAACCTACCCCACATCCTGAGGAAACTGATCATCGGGTGCTGATCGTGCATGATCCGCCACCCGCTGCAGAATCCGATCTCCTCATAGACGAATATCCGATTGAACATGTGTTCCTGTGTAATAAGATATCAGTAGACGTTAAAATTATTAAAGACTGTGACAAGGACGTAACAGGCCAAAAAGAAAGTGAAAGCTCCCGAATTGGAGGCTCGTGTGAGGGACGCGTGACAACCTCATATGAGGGAGGTTCGGTCGGCTCACCGAGTAGTTTTGTATCTCAAAGTTTGAGAGCTCCCCTTGGGGAAAGCTGTGATGTGGTGGTGAAGTCTGCACACAGAGAGGATATACCCTCAATGTTTGGCACATCCTTCGGGAAAGGTGCGCGCGGAGGAAGCGCATCAACTCTAGGAACAAATCCATATGGAAAAAGTGCCGTTGAGGGGAGCGCAGGACTCTTGCGGAGTTTTAACGTCTGTAACCCAGACGCAACGTGTAAGAGCATTAAGCTGGTGCCCCGGGAAGACGTGTCTTCACCACGTAGTAAGAATGAGAAATGTGAAATTGGCCAAGACTTATTGACGAAGACGAGAAAAAGACGAATAGTAGAACATGAGATCGGTACTGAGATGAGAAAAGAACTGTTTAATGGACCACGATTTCCCAAAAGAACTCCTATCCTAATAACGAATCCAAGATCAATATTGAGACCCGTAATCCAGAGCAGTGCTGATACGATAATAATGAGAGACGATAATATAATTAATTTTATATCTGCAGATTGTATTTTATCAACTGCTGTTGGAAGAGATTTGATGAATGCAGGCAAATTCCGCTTGCAGAGCTTGAAAGCAGAAGAGCCAGAATTAGGTCAAGTAGTTGTGATTAAAGATAAGAAAAATTATATTTTTCATTTGTTCGTTCGAGAAAAATTTGATGATAAAATTTTTATGAAAAATGTCGAGTTAACGATAGAAGCTCTTAAACAAGCCACGGAAACATTGGAAGTGAAAAGTTTTAGTGTATCGAAAGTTGGAAACGGATTAGCTAATCTTTCATGGATCTTAATCGAGAAAATATTTCGAGCTCACTTTGGTCGAGATGGCTATGAGATAACTGTTTGTACCGGAACAGTCAGAACTCCACCCGAAACGGAACGATCCTTAATTATATCTGAAAATCACGACTCTGTTGTCGGAGGACATAAAGGCGAAACCAAAACTTACGAGAGAATAAGGCAGTCCTATTACTGGAAAAATATGAAAGACGACATACACAATTTTATTAAAACGTGCAGTTCTTGTCAACGAAAGAAATTAACTCGAGTAAAGACTAGGCAGCCAATGCGAATCACTGATACTCCGACTAAAGTATTTGAAAAACTACAGATTGATATTGTAGGGCCCTTACCCGTAACTGAGACAGGGAATAGGTATATACTAACCTGGCAAGATTGTTTGTCGAAGTATTCCGGAGGTATTCCTCTATGCAACGTCGAAACACCTACTATCGCAGTTGCATTTGCAGAAGCTTTTATTTGCTTGTATGGATACCCTGAGTCTATTCAAACTGATCAAGGTAGCCAATTCCTTAGTTCAATTATGGCTAACATCGCTAAAATCTTTAAGATAAGACAGTTCAAGTCAACTTCTTTCCATCCACAATCGTTAGGATCTCTCGAGAGAAGTCACCACACATTTATCGAGTATCTAAAACATTATTGCACACAGGTTAATTGGGATCTTTGGTTACCGTTTACTATGTTTTCTTTTAATACTTCCCTTCATGAGTCGACTGGATTCACCCCTTACGAGGTTGTTTTTGGAAATAAGGCTAGGCTGCCCTCCGAATTTGCAGAAGAAAATGTGCCATTGACGTATGTTGCTTTGGTTGACGATTTATTGTCTAGGTTAACTGAGACTCAAACAACTGTTGTATCTAGACTTGAAGCTGCAAAGAGACGGTGTAAAAGATATTATGATCGGAAGCTGAATGAAAAGAATTTCATAATAGGACAATATGTCTACTTACTCAAGGAGCCAAGAACTAACAAATTTGACGATCATTACACTGGACCCTTCTTAATAAACAAAATCTTCAATGATAACAATGTTGAGTTACAAGTAAGTCAAAATAAAACAAAAATAGTTCACATGGATAAATTAAAACATGCTTTTATAAGGTTGGATGAACATGACTAATAAAAGTATAAAATTGTGCTTGGTGTCGAACAATAGCTAAATTTTAAATTCTATCGTTGACGAATCTTTATCCTTTTTATTATTATTAGAACAAGATATTTAGACAAAAAGCTTTCGGTTATTAAGCTCTATTTCATATATATATATATATATACCTTCTTGAAATGAAGTTCATATTATTAACAAACGGATAAAAGATTTATTTACCAACATAACCTCAAAATATATGTATACACGGGAATAATCCATTTACATTTCCTGCTAGTTCTTCTATAATAATTGCCTTTACTTTTGAAAATTTGCCAGTATTTTTAAAGATATAGAAAATTAGGTTCAAGAAACCTTGTTTGTTACTTACTTTACTTTTGACTTGCAATCAACAGCTTTTCTTCGCCCATGATCACAACACGGCGTAACTAACCTCTTTCAATAGATCACAAAAAGTTGTCTCATGGAAACATCTTTTTGAATAAGGGGAAAGGTGTGACGATTGCGAAATTCGTCGCTAGAGCGCGCTTTCTACTTTTGCACAGAAAACCGCGAAAGTATGAGGACTTCAATTCAATCTTCATTACCCATATCATTTTATTGCAAGTAGAACGGTCATTTTCGTATGTAGCCTATTATTTGAGAAAACACGAGAGGAACGTGATAGAGGATGTGGTGCTTAACTAATAAATTATAATGATAAGAAGTAATATTTAAGAATACTAAGAAACCATAACTATTTGATAGTGTTATAAATACGTGACTTTGTCATATACACAGCGATTTTTATATTCTTCGATATTTACAGAACGCTGTTACTGTTTTAAAGTAAGCTAAGCTTTGAGATTTATATAAACAGTTTTTATTGCCGAATTTTCTTAGTATTTCAACTCGACTGTTCGTATACTGGAAATGTCGATCATCGGCTCGTAAATATGATAAGAGCTGAGAACAATAGCAGGTCTCGGTGGGAACGGAAAGGCCTATGCACAACGGGTCAGTCCCTTTGCGTGGGGAGAGTGCGAGGTGTGTGATTGGACGCGTGCGTGTGAGCACACGGAGTCTGCGCGACGACTTCCAAAGGTTTTGGGCTTTTGTAATATTGGAAATAAGAAAGAAAGCAGAGACGAACTCTGACCATCCTAGCAACCACACGTTTGTTAAACTGACGATATCAAAAGAATAAAACACTTCAATTTTCCTTATTTCTGTTCAGTTTCATTAATTTCATCTGGAAAAGTTCCCGAGGTGAGCTTTAGCTCTTTACCAATCGAGCCCACGTGAATTCCTCAACTATCGGTAATATCGCGTTCTCCCGCTCGGAGCGTTACATCTCCGCGTTAGTGGCGCCGCCACGCGGTATGCGATGTCGGTCATCGCCGTCATCGCTTTTTACGACCAATTCTCCAACGTTGCGTTCGGGCTCCTTTAGTCTATTCTCCATGCTGTGAACCATCAGACAGGGCTCTGTTCTTTACGGTTCGAAGTGATCCAAACGGTGTTGAACTAAATCACTTGCGCATGCGCAAATAAAATGTAGCAAGACCGGAAATTTTATTTGCGCATGCGCCAATACTGTTTTGTTTTTTTTAATAGGTCCAGCCGGCTAGTCTCTCTGTCTTATCCTACGTAACTTTAAAGTGACCTTATTGAATATACATAAAAATGTAATAATCGTACGTTTATTAGTCAATTTTATTAGTTGAATAAATATGAAAAAAATGTCCAAGACTCAGCTAGTCGAGTATTTTTTTTTACCCCGAAAAGAAGGCAGTTTTTACAGTGTTCATAACCAAAAGTGATCAGCAACGAATGCAGAATGGTAAGTGTGGTTATTTCTTTAAAAGATATAACAACGAATTGATATCTAATTAATTAAAATCGGTCGATGGTTTTGAAAATGTGATTTCTCTTTGCTATAGCTTGTTAATAAGTATACAATAATGTAAATAATTGGATGATGTACAGAACATAGCAGGTATAATACAATTTTTTGTTTGTTTGAATGAAAATATAAGAGTTTTTTTTCAATAAAAAATCCAAACGATATATTCTAAAATATTCTTATCAAACATAATTTTTTCATATTTGTATCTAATGAATTATGATATTCTAGTCCATTATTGCAGTTTATATTCAAATTCATCGGCTACTTTCAGTGCCGTCGTAAATGTATCATTATCACTATAAAATCTTACATTATATCATCATTGTTAAATTTTACAGATAAGGAATATGCCAAAATAATGCACACGTATGCTATGGAGTTGAAGAAAGGGAATTATCAGAAAAAACTTAACGTTAACCCCAATACAGATGAGAGCCTTGAGGAATTGGAAACAGTAGTTGAAGATCGCGTAGAGAAGGTGTTATTTAATGAATCCGAAGCCCTTTGGAACAATGGGATAAGAGTAGACAGCAAACATGAATGTGAAAGTTTGCTAGTGGATCAAAGTAAGTATGAATATTTTCAAGGAGATGAACATGAAATTTATAATTTAGAGTGTCAAAATAATAATGCTATTTTTGAAGGTGACGAAATGAACAACAAGAAACCTGTCACCAGCAAACGTTTCCAACCCGATTTTGATAATCAAAGACAGGTAAAAAAGAAACGGCGAAAAGATAGCCAGGATCCACAACATCATGAATCATCGACATCGAAAATTCAGGCGAAAAAGAAATTTTTTTGCCGACATAATGCAACAAAATTGTTAATCGTCGGTCACGGGGCACATCTTGAGGAGCTACATAATCCTGTACTACGCAGACATTTTTGGATCAACATTTGCAATGACGTGGTAAGTCACGGACATGATGTAACTCATAAAATATGCCTTGACAAGTGGAAAAATCTGTATCGGACGTATAAAGAATGTAAAGATAAGACGGGAAGAGCAAGTATAAAATTTGAGTTTTTTGACGACATCGACGAGATCGTTGGAGATAAGCCGTTCAAGAGTGCAGCATATACAAAGAGCTCGTTAAAAAAAAAAAATTCCATACAAACGGAGAACAAAGCATGTACATCTACGGCTAAAGATCTACATGACGAAAGCAAAGAAAAGAATAAGGCTATTAATAATGAAGATAATGATTGTGTTGTGACTGATGACCAATCATCGATTGCGAAGGACTGTGGAGAAAAAATAAAAAATAAAAATATAAAAGTCAATGAAAGTTCCAAGGAAAAAAATAAAAAAGAATCGCAAAAGCTATTGATCATGGAGAAAATGATCGAAATTGAAAACCGAAAATTGACACTGTACGACAAACAATGTCAACTTCTTGAGAAATATTTCGAAATGAAATCGAAAAATCCTTAGATTGATACTACAAGCAAGGTTATTTCATTACAACCAGTGTGCAATGTACCTTCAACTACTGTGATCTCAGTATTTATTTATAAATCATTACCAAAAATAATTACATTATTACATATATAATATAAGGCAGTCTTTCATTTCTGTTTAAAACGGTGCAAGAAAAGTTTTATTTGTTTGTTATTTGATGAATACCGTGATAAAAAAGTAAAAACAGCAGTATTTAATTCGTAGAGTAATAAGAAACGTACTGTGTTTATTTTTCAAACAAAGAAGGATGTAAAACGTTTATGAGGACGTACAAAAATAGTACGAAAAAGAATTAAAAATATTTTTTATTTTTGAACTTGAGCAATTTCACTTTATTTCAGCCCTAACCCCTTTCGATTGTGCTTAGTTGTAAATTAAGTTACATTTGTTGTGAGAATAAAATGAATATAAGACAGCATCATTCGAAAAAATGATTTTTTTTTCCGAGTAAGTGGAAAATGTTGTAGTGTGTTATTTTGAATATTTCTGAATGAAAAATCCGTTCATACAAATTTTGAAATAGAATATACCTCGATTACTTAACTTTTTTTTACAAATAACGAGCATTAAAAAATTTATTTTTATAATAGCAGAAAAATTTACCCATTGCGCGATTCTTACCATAAAATACCAAAAAAATTAGTTTCTGATAAGATAATAATTAAGCAAAAAATAATAAAGGAAACCTTTGACTTTTTGAAAAAAACTGTTTAATATTTCATAATGTAATTTAACATTTTTTTATATCATTTAATGTACTGCACATTTCAATACAAAATATTTCTGAAAACCGTTCTGAATAGTTCACCTGTGAAATGGTTGACAATATTTGATTATAGCAGGTGAATTTTTTAGAAAAATTCGTAATTTTTCAGTCTAACAATAAATCTGGATAAGTTCCCAACACATAAGTATAGAATTCACACAAGCATATAAATGCGATAGTTTTATAGTAAAAAAAAGTACTGAAATTGAAAATAGAGGAAATGAATTGCGAATTTACAAAATAGTTTTTATTAATAATATCATATACTTCATGTACAACATTTTACACGCCATCATTTTCATTTTCGAGATCGTTATTGTCTTCATCATCACCAAAGTTTTCTGAAACATAAATATTGTGTAAAATGCATGCAGCCATTATACAATTGACTATAATATCAATCCGAAAATTGTCCAGTCGTATAAATCGACGAAATTTTGATCTCAATAATCCGAATGCATGTCCGATTTTCATACGAGTTGCCGAATGGCGAGAATTAAACATCTTTTGCGGTCTAGTTAAATGACCGTTATCTCGAAACGGTGGTAAAAGCCATGGAAGATTCGGATAGGCCGAGAAGATAGTAATTTTCGAAGAAATCGGGATTATCTGTCGCCGTTTCGTACAATGGTGACCTCCTAAGGATTCGTGCATCATGCATGGATCCTGGCTCACCAATGTAAACATCGGTAAATAATTTTGTACTCGTTCCTACAGCTTGCAGTACGACACTGTGATATCGTTTACGATTCAAATAGTCTTCTTCATGGGCGATCGGTCTTTTGATCCGAACATGACACCCGTCGATTGCCCCAATAACACCATAAATATTATGAAACCTCGAAAATGCACGACTGATTCGCCTTTTCTTGTCTTCAGTGTCAGGCCATCGTACATATTCTTCGAGAAGAGAATTTATAAAATTCAACGTTTCTTGCAATTTTCGATGAGATGAACTACGTGAAACATCAAATCGATCGGCAATTTGTCGAAACGTTTCAAGGTTTGCCAAATACCATAACGTCATCAAAAAAGCTCGCTCATGTGTGATTGCTCCATCTGCTGATTCACGATTTTTCAAATAATCGGTTCGTTGATAGCGATCTGAAAATGTATCAATTGTACAAATTATAATATATTCCTCATATTTTATCACAGTTTAAATTCCAATAAAAAAAATATCAAGGACCATTTAATACAAACCAATTAAATTATATACAGTCCGTCGGCTAAACCTAAAATGGCTTTTAAACTCATAATTGCTGTAGAGACGCGCAGTATTTTCAACAAACAAGCGAATACAAGTTCTTGGCTGGCGGATTCGAGGTTCATCATTATCATCATCCTCAGTGTCATCATCATCGGATAAATCGATGACAACAAAAAGATTATTTTGATCAGGTAGTGAAGAATCTAGTAGCCACCCCTATTTACATTCAAATTACTCAAACTAGTAATCAATAATACCTGTGGCATTTGGTGCCTAATTAAAATCCCATTTTATCTAGAGACGCGGCAGCGTCTCGACGCCAAGTAATTAAGGCCCTAGAGGCTGAAAAAAATAGGCTTTTTGGGGATTTTTTTCCAGAAAAACTACAAAATAAATCGAGATAACAGAAACGTAATTTTATTTTCTATATCAGTGACTGCTTACAATAATTTTTCTGAAGCGATTTATTACAAAATGGCGGCTGTGCAGCGTTTTTGCGACGACGTCTTTTTTTTTCGGGGTCGACGGCCGGACTAACAGCTCCTGTAATTTTTAAAATAATAATGAGCAAATGAATTTCCCGATTATATATGGTAATTGCTATAGAAGTACGTACGTAGAAGTACGATTTTTGCGATATATTGATTTTTGGCCAAATGGCGCCCTTCTAAAGTGAAAAGTGAAGAACTTGCCTGAAAAATTGTCAGATAATTGTTAATAACAAATGAACTACGCAATATAAAAAAAAAATCCTACGTACTTCCATAGACAATGTATATTTCAAGATATTTTCAAAATGTCAAGTTAATCGGTTGAAAATTGCTTGAGTTACGAGTCCAGCCAACTTGAAAAATACAGTATTGACATAAACGCGTTTAAAGTTTTGAGTAGTAGAAAATCATGAATAATTTTACAATACCTTTAATCTGCGATGCCTGCACCATACAATTGGCCTTCCAGATTATCTTCCTGCTCTTGCATTTCTTTTCTGCTTGATCTTGAAGCGATTCTTGCCTCTTTTACCCGGTCGAACTGCGATCTTTCTGCAAGCTTTATGCGCTGTTTGTCGATCTTCAGGTACATTTCGTAGCTGTTCGGGCCGATTTCCAAGTTCATTGCTTTGATTATGTGCAAAATTGAAACAAACCCGTCATTGAACACACAAATTGCAATATCCGTGGCTACATCAAAGATTGTTTTACCACTCGAAATGGATTTCGGGGCCAATGCCCACACAGTGGAATTGAAGCTTTCATTATTGTTTTGTGTGCAACCACCGATGTACCGAGTTAGAAGATCTTCACTGGTCAGTTCTTCATAGATTGGTTTGATAGCTTCATAGACTTCAATTGCAAGAGCTGGTTTATGTTCGTACTCAGCCAAAGTATATGTAGCTTTAGCGCGTTGCCATGAGTCCATCAATGGTCTTCTTCGAGATATTTTTGGTCTCTTTCTATTGCAAAACAACGTTTTTATTCCTTTCTTCGCACTGTACACTACTTTATCACTCATTGTAAAAACTCAATAATTATACAGGGAAAAAGAAATGGAAGTTCACAGAAATATCGAGGAAAACAAGTGTTCGTCGACTAGCGTCCTTCTCAAATGCTTGGCTGTGCCCAACTAACTAAAAGAGACGTTCGACAAGGATAAACTCGTCTACACTGGTCTACACTAGTCAGGAAGTAAATATTTTCAATAACATCTGCCGTATACCTGCTCTAGTCCCCTAACGTACTTTCCCCCTAGCGCTCACAAAAGGAGCTCGCTGCGGACCAGATGGCCTTGTACTAAAATTCGAAAACCGAGTACCTAAAGGTTTTTCCCGGCCATAATCTTCTGGGACATCATTTTTGAGGTCCTAAGGGACCATTTGGAATTTAAAAAAAAAAATTAATTTTTCGAAAATTCTAGGGTGTCCTAAGGCCTTAAAAAAAAATTCAAATCTCCCGCTAACTTCTCACGCTCAAGGCAACGCGCCGCTCTCATTTCTAGTACTCTAACACGGAGTTTTTATCTGTCAAACAGAAATTCAACTCGCTCGTTCTCGCACGCTTGTGCTTTAATCGAAAATCTAATGACACTTTAGTACAGGAATTATATGTTTCTCTTTCAAAGGAGCCTACTCACATTACGACCCGTGGAGGCCATATATGCGTACTCATAATATTACGCTGCCGTTTTCATGAAATATAATAAAGGGTACGTCGTTGACGTTTTCACATATAATATAAAAACGGCGATGGCGATTTATTTATGTTATTTCGAACATTTTATTTTAGAATCAGTGATAATAATGTATATAAAACAGTGCGCGATGTGCGTGAACGAATTATTTCGTAGTTGAGGTTAAGACGAGAAAAAGTGTTCGTATTTACAACAAATTGATTGAAGCAATACTATGTATAAAACCGTGTACATTAAATGACCATTAAAGACAGCTTTATTTTCAACAATTTTTCTGTTTTTCAGTTTTGTTGTTCTTTTTCATAATAATGAATTTCTTGAATAATGTTTTTGAAAAGTTTTCTAGAAAGTTTTTACACCGATTGATCATGAGCCTCGCGCTGATGAAAGTTTGCACCGGGCTAATACGGAGTGAACATTTTTTGAATTTATCGCTTCACTTTGTTCATTCAGACATGCCAATAGAGATTAATAGAAATTGAAAATAATTAAATAATAAATTAAAAATAATTAAATAATAAATAAAAAATAACCAAATAATAAATTAAAAATAACCAAATAATAAATTAAAAATAATTAATAGAAATCTCTTTCTGTATGATGCTCTTGTATCATCAACCATTTGGCATTTTGATCCGCACAAAAAATTCTGCTTCATCGAAAGAGCCTGGAAGCTTTGCATTTTAGAAAAAATTAACCTTTTCAATCCGATTCAGATATTACTCTATTATACCATTTCAGTGTTAGCATATACATATTTTATTTGTTCCTTTACATGTGCGAGTTGCAATCGCTTTCGTTCATTTTTCTGAAGTTTGTTATTGTGTAATCAGCCATCTTCCATTCTGTTCCGGACAAGAAATTTTACTTCATCGTAATGTCGGATAGGATCTTTCCGTGTTATAATAAAATACTTCAAAAAAGTTCAAATGTACGCCAAGTAGAAAAAAAATTATGTTGCTTAAGAAGTATACTCATACAAAAAATATATTTGTTAAAAAAAGAATATTTATTCCCAAAAAAAAAGAAAACCAGCAAAATTAGCCAATTATCAGACAACAAACAGAATAACAAACTATCATACGACAACGGATAATTTGACAATTCTATAGTTTTCACTATTCAATTGATGGAAATGGATTCTTACAATGCATCATTTTTACTCCCAAAAAAAAGAAAATCAAACATTAAAAACTTCAAAAAAGTTCAAATGTACGCCAAGTAATTAAAAAAAAAATTATGTTGCTTAAAAAGTACACTCATACAAAAAAGATATCTGTTAAAAAAGGAACATTTATTCCCAAAAAAAAAAAGGAAATCAGCAAAGTTAGCCAATTATCAGACAACAAACAGAAAAACAAACTATCAGACAACAACAAATAGCCAACAAAACTATCAGACAACCACAAATAGCCAAAAAAACTATCAGACAACAACAAACAGCCAACAAAACTATCAGACAACAACAAATACCCAAAAAAACTATCAGACAATAACAAATAGCCAAAAAAACTATCAGCTAACAACATAAAACTTGGCGTGCATGGTTAAAAAAAAAAGATTGGCGAAGAAAAAGAAACTTCATTTAAAGTTGACTGCTATGTATGTTTCGCATAGTTAATACTACGTACGGTACGCATAGTTACCTATGTATGCATAGTTAACACTACGTAAGTACGGAACGTCGAATTTCGATAAGATATTGTGTCTATTTGTCTACGATTACTTGAAATACAAAATTGAACTCGGTGTTCTTAAACGTACTCAACGGTTGCAATTAGAAAATAATATTATTCAAAACACAGTCAACTCCGTCAGAGAAATTGTAAGTTTCCTGCTCCGATTCAATATTCTCAAGGGTGGCAATCGCATCAAGAAAAAAAGTTTCATAAGCGTCAAAAAGATCTTTCGGCAGGAATGTTGAGCTTATTGTCTGTTGATAATACATGGAAGAAGTAGAATTGAAATTGAAGTAGTAGGAAAGAAAAATTGAACTGAGTGATCCAACAAACTCAAATGTTGACAAATGTCTAGACTATTTTTAAAATCTTGTCACTTGGATACCAAATATTCGATGCAATGATCCAACACACTCGGAGTTTAAAATTGAACTCAAAAAATGTTTCAAATTTATTCAGACTATTTATAAAAAATCTACTTCTTTCCTGGACCCCAACGAGCTGTCAAATTTTCAACACCGTGAGGGGTATTACTAAGGGCCTGTTCCAAAATTCACTGGCAGTACTGCGAGCAGTGCGAGCACAGCATACAGCATAGGACTCGCAATACTGCCAGCCAATTTTGGAACACGCCCTAAATGCTTTCCTTTCGTCTTCCCGATCTTTTTTTTTTAACCATGCACGCCAAGTTTTATGTTATTAGCTGATAGTTTTTTTGGCTATTTGTTATTGTCTGATAGTTTTTTGGGGAATTTGTTGGTGTCTGATAGTTTTGTTGGCTATTTGTTGTTGTCTGATAGTTTTTTGACTATTTGTGGTTGCCAGATAGTTTTGTTGGCTATTTGTTGTTGTCTGATAGTTTGTTTTTCTGTTTGTTGTCTGATAATTGGCTAACTTTGCTGATTTCCTTTTTTTTGGGAATAAATATTCCTTTTTTAACAGATATCTTTTTTGTATGAGTGTACTTTTTAAGCAACATAATTTTTTTTTCAATTACTTGGCGTACATTTTAACTTTTTTGAAGTACTTTCATACGCTGACTTACGTGTCTCTTGACATGACATTTAAGAATATGAATGCAAATTTTAAATAATTAATTTTGAAAATAATTTCACCTGACAATTCCGTCTTTACATTACATGCTCAGAATAAACTATTACGGGTAGAGACACATGAATGGATATTGACGGAGCGTCGCAATAAAAATTAAGGTCACGTACTGTCACTGACGAGCAGAAAAACGCACAATTCCTATTTTTCATGTGTTATCGCTTGTTTTTCATCCGTTATCACACGTTTTTTTAACGCTCGCGTGTATCGGTCCTATATGTGCCCGTTATCGTACTGCATTAATGAACCTTACAGCATCATCACTGTGTATATTTCAAATTATTTTTAGTCATATTTTTGTAAATACCTCAATTATATTTTCAACGGCCTCGTCCATATCGATTTCAACTGGCTGTCAATGTGTTCGTATATATTTTGATTTTTGAGTTCAAACTATGATTTAAGGCTAAGTTATCCGACACAAATGAACTGACTTTAAGCTATGAAACAGCAACACTGACGCGCATGCGGCAAATATAGCAAGACAATTTTATTGCGCATGCGCAAGTGGTTCAGTTCAACACCGTTTGGATCACTTCGAACCGTAAAGAACAGAGTCCACAGTCCACAGATCTCATCAGACTCTTTGCACTTCACAAGTGCACTAAGAGTAAGAGAGTGACTCTTACACAAACAAACTCTACTCGTACAGGTTGGTACTCCTGTTTTAGACACTTGATCTCAAGGCAGTTGATACATATGAGGAGCTTGAACGAAAAGCGAGTGTTGAGCCATGGGCGTCATGGGCAGCTTGTACAAGACAGTTGGTACATGACCAGCTTGTCGAGCTCCGTGGTCGAGCTTGTCGTTGAGTGGTCGTTGAGCAGCTGATGCTGATACCTCCCCGTTGGTTTGGTTTGGGCCAGTTTGGGCCGTTTCGGCGGTGAAAGCAGGCCACTAGCCACACGAAAGTTACCATCAACAGGGGAAAAAGCGCGCGCATTGTTCGTTCATCTTATTGCAATCATAGTCATAGTGTCAAACACTTTGTTAAAATTCATAATATTGTTGCATCCCTAACTGTTTTTGATAATAAATATACTATAAATTCAGCAAAATTAATCCCAATTTTCTAAAAGTTATCGAAATTATTACTTTGGACAAAATCCATTTGGCGCTACAAAAGCTTCGTGAAGTCGAATTTGTATGGTATAGCATCGGAAACTGAAGCATTTGGAGCGCTTGTAGCGCCAAATGGCCCATACATACGCGCGTCAGGAATGAACCTATGGAAATTTCACAAATGTCAATATGTTCTACAATTCAGTAAAACTGGAAGTTCAACATTTTTTAATTACTTATCAAATTAATTGGCGTCACCACGCTCCTACGTTGTGAAAATCCCAATGTGGTGCGTATAAACCGTTCTAAATGTGTCGGCGTAATTCAGTAGAGAACTCATCCCTGAGATGATGTAGCATTTTCCAACAATATTTTATTAACATATACAAGTATACAAGTATACAAAAATCTCTGTTTATCATTAAAAAATATCATGAAACCGCACAGAAAATAATTTACCTTTTCTCCACATCACAGAAAAAAGTAGAATAATACATGAACATTAAAAAGTCTATTTTTTCGTTTCGAGCTTTAGCCAATCACGTGGTTCTTTAAGCACTTGTACGAGCAACCCTTCCCGTGATGTAGTTTTGGGCTCATACATGTATTCCCATTTTGCCATTAAAGGCAGAGACATGAGTATGCTCTCGTAACGTGCTCCCGGTGTATAAAGTCCAAATTTTGTGCCTCGATCATAAATAAGATTGAATTCAACGTACCGACCGCGTCTAAGCAATTGCCATTGTCTTTCGACGTAGCCATAACCGTCATCTTTGTGTTTAACAACCAGGGGCACGTACGAGTGTACGACAGCCTCGGCGCAACAAGTAACAAACTCGAAAGCCTCATGTTGGCTCGGTGTATCGAGATCATCGAAAAAAATACCCCCGATGCCCCGCCTCTCTCCCCTATGAGGAATATAAAAATAATCGTCGCACCATTTCTTGAATTTCTCGTAATACGTTGGATCGTGTTTGTCGCAAGCTTCCTTAAGCGTACGATGAAAATGTTCGGCGTCGTTTTCGTTGAGATAATAAGGTGTTAAATCGGTACCGCCACCGAACCACCATTGTATCGTACCATCATTGTTGACAACCTCGAAAAATCGATAATTAAAATGTATCGTTGGTACCATGGGGTTCCGCGGGTGTATAACGGCGCTGACGCCAGCGGCGTAAAACGGCAATGTACCATCATCCATCTTTTTGCCACGTGATTTCATTTGTTGTACAGCGCTTGCCGGGAGTTGACCAGTTACTACGGATATATTAACTCCGGCTTTCTCGAAAACCGTACCGTCTTGCATAACGCATGTTATTCCACCGCCACCCTCTTTTCTCAACCAACGGTCTACCTTGAAACGAGCATCTTCCCCATCTATCGATTCCAATGATTTGCAAAAATCCGATTGAATCTTCATTATCAAAAGCTCCATTTTCGTTCTCATTTCGCCAGGTGTTTTTTCCAAATGCGCCAATTCGCTGATTGGCGGTGCCATAAATTTACTCGCATCCACAAGATATATCGCGGCGGTCGCCGGATTATTCACAATACTGTAGAATGTGTATCCTGTTGTTATTACACCTGCAACGAAAAACCTTAATGCCGGCCACGCCGGCACAGTTTTTACAGATTTGTATTTTCGGAAAGCCAATGTGCCGAGGTCCCACCAATTTTTCAGAGGGAACTTTGACGCCATGTAGATTATTTCGACTTCTGCCCGATCTAAGAACGTTTTAATTATCGAGAATGAGTTACGCGTTATGTTCGCTGGATTGGGAATATTTACTCGCGTGTGCGCAGCGCGTCCACTCCAGTTTGGCATTAGCATCGGACGTCGGACGTAAACTCAGTCACGTACGCGACGACGCGACGGTATGGGTATAGCTATATGCAGGTATAGGTGGTGGCGGTATACCATAGAACCATTACTAATAGTACATATGTACACGGTGACACGTGACACGACGGTTCATGTACGATTGCAGAGAACATAGATTACGATTGTACGAATTGATCAGGTAATGGAGAGAATAGCCTCAATCGATCAAATGAAAAATCTTATATATGTAATTTGATACTTTTTCGAGTTGAAATGACCGTGAAAATAAACGGCAGAATTCGCCGCCAATGTGTTACGTCCCGAGAGAGGGATCGAGAACGAGTTTTGTAACCACCGGATTTGGAGCGCGAAGATTTGAATATCTTTCGCCGGAGAGTCTGTTGGTTGGTCCGCAACTCGCGAAATACAAATTTATTATCAATGTGGGTTTTTATACCCGATACTCTTCGGAGATGTTTTGGAAATTTTTAGATCGGAGAAATCTTTGGGTGATTTCCCGAATAAAATGTTAGCCGATTTAACAAATTAACAGAGTTTTATTTAATATTTTAATCACTATCGTTTTACAAGTTCGGTACAATGTATCGTTTGTCGATAATAGTTCGGATTATCGCGGATTGAGAGATCTCAGTCTCGTCAATCGAGTTTTAATAATTCGGTCGAAGTCCGGATAATTTCAAAGTAAATTTTGTCTGGATTTTAACGGACGTTATGACGACGTGAACAGAGTAAACTTTTTATCGAAGTGAGCATATAAAATAGAATTGAACAGAGTTTATATAGTAAGTTTTGATCGAGGTAGTGGGAGATGATTCGCGTCTCCCACGGATTAACAAAAACGTATCCATACGCTATAAGATGTAGGTCAGATTTGGTATGGGAGGAGGTCTCCCTATTTTTAAATGTTACAAAGTTGTTATTTAAAGTTTGTACATAGAGGTTTCGTTTACAGAGTTTTTTATAACAGTGGTGCATAGACGCACGCATTGCGTCTCGCAGTCGTTAACCCATTTTTGGCTTCCGGGTGTTTGCTTTTTGATTTCGAACATTCGTTACTTTGGGTAGGGGTTATCGTAGTTCAAAAATAAAAGGCAGTACGTTATAAAGTTTATGTCGTACTGCGTGCATGTATCGAAAGATAATTAGAAAAGGAGGAAAATATGTTTGCTGTGGGAAAACACTTGAAGAGTTTTTCCCGTGCCCTATTTTAACTTTTACGACTTTTCGAGGAAGTGTCCACTGTCAATCTCAGAGGAGGTTTGCTACCAAATTAATAAAAGAATTTGTATGCAGTGGTTTTTCTATTAAGAAGAGTCTAATAGTGAAAAGTAGGACGTTACACGTGCCGTGAGTTTTTGAACGAGGGGTATTTTACGACTTGTCGTAAATTTGGGTGCACTTAGTGACTACATATGCTTCGCCGAAAGAAGATACCAATAGACGCGTGCCCTGCAAGTACCTACTGTGGGTATTGCGTGTTTTTTTAATGGGGGCTAAAAAAAAGAGTTCGAGCGTGAGAGCTGGGACGTAACAAATGCGAGCGAGATTAATGTGAAAGAGAGAGAAACGCGAAATGTAAAACTCTCTAAAACTGTAAAGATTATTTCTAACTAGACGGAAACTGGGCTACTTTTTCCGACAATTGTGCGCAAGCTAAATAAATTTGAACGTGATCCTCGACGTGATCACTTGTGCTCTTGTGCTTTTTTGGAAAATATAAATTTAGCAATTTCGAAGCAGTCGAAGCGTGTGATACACCGCTTTAACTAGATAGACTGCGATTTTTTTATCCATACGACCGCATCAAAAACGTCATGAGCATTCAACAAATTGATATTACTTATTTGCCTTAATTAATTATAATGAATAATGGCTTTTGTAATAATTGCATTTTTCTCTCTGCATTCATGTAAACTCTATTATGTTACATTTGGTCATTTTCAATAACGACAATATGTTTTAATCGAGCCACAATAACGTGTAGTGAACATATCCAAAATATATCCATCTGGATATATTCCAGATAAATATAATCTAGGGTAAAGTACCCAGTATTCGGCCCTGAACCACTAGTCGGCCTTTTTAGAATTTGCGTGTGTGTTGTGTTGACACTAGTGTTCATGCTCTTTGCACGCATCGCAAATTCTAAAAAGGCCAACTAGTGGTTCAGGTCTGAATACTGGGTACTTTACCCTATCTCGAATATGTCTAGAATATATTTTTTCATTATAAGTGATTTTAAATTTGAATTTAAAAAAATGCTGTATTTGAATGCCAATAGCGTCATTGTCAATAGCGTAATTGTGGATAACAATTTTATAAAATCATTATTTCGAGCGTAATTTCAAAGCCGTACTCAAAGTACAAAGTTTTCCTATTCATTTTAAAACTAATCATGACTTTATTATTCCAGTAAAACTCCCGGCAATATATTTTTTAGATCGAAGTGTCTGCGCGTACGGTAACTGTACGAATTTCCTAAATTTATTCGTCCGGTAATACGTGTGGATGTGAATTGTGGCACAAATGTATAATTTTTTATTATCGACCGTACGGTTAATTTCAGTGTGCTGCACGCTGGCAGTGTTGATTCTTCAGTGTGTAGTATGTTAAAGGTGTTTTAAATGTTGACGAGGGGGCGTCCGGCGGGTGAAACCCCCCGGCGGGGCCAAGGGGCCGAGCCCCTTGCGGGGGCGGAGGGGGCGGAGCGCCCCCGGGGGTGGGGGGCAAAGCCCCCACCGAGACACTAAAGGTAGTTTTGAAATTAATGTTCGGTTATTTTGATGTTTAATCGGATTTTAATGCTATTTTCTTATGTTCTGACTCTCCATGTTTGGTCACGTACTTTCACCTGGACGAATGAATGTCCCTTATTCATTCGGTAAGGTTTGAAAGGTAATATTAATCTGAATGAACAAGCAACATTCATTCATCCGAATATGCTTTCATTTATGTTTGCATTTGGATCTATGTATAATTCTATAAAATTCGTCCGGGTGTGTGCATGGAATGCATCTCACTCGCCCCTGGACGAATGAATGTCCTTTATTCGTCCGGTAGATCTCGAAAGGTAATAATAATCTGGATGAACAAGCAACATTTGTTCGTCCGAATATGCTTTCATTTATGTTTGCATTTGGATCTATAATTCTATAAAGTTCATCCGGGTGTGTACATGGAATGTGTTTAATTCGCTCTTGGACGAATGAATGTCCCTTATTCATCCGGTAATGCTTTATAACCAGTCGAAATGGTGTAGGATAGGTATATGTATACTCATCATTGGCATATTTACCCTTCTGTTCTTTTTCATTCGTTATTTTTTGGAAATTTGAATTTAGAATGAAAAAATCGATATTTGGTCAGAACTCCGTAAGAATTAAGAATAACCCTACTTTCAACGAATTTCCGGACGAATAAAGTGTTCTTAAATGAACGGTTACCGGACGAGCAGACACAGCCATAATAAAAACGCGAAGGTGACGGGAAACCAACATAGTCGATACACCTTAAAAAAGTATTCGTAATCCAGGTATGGAGAAGTGCATTTTAAACGCATCGTATTCAATAATGCTGAAAATAAAGATTTATTAAACTTTTTTTATAAGGTTATAAAAGTTTGAAAATTTTGTAATTATCGATTTCGGATCCACGAAATCAAGCTGCATACAACTCCCACCGCGAATCTGGTAATCGCCACAAGCGCCACGACGCGGCTGCCGTCCGAACTAAAGTATCGCATAGTTCATTTCGTTGTCACTTCGTAGGCTCTTGTTGTTAACAAATATGTATAGTAATTAGCTAAAATATCGCGCAGCTTTCGTCGCTGCGTTCCAGGCTCTTCTAAAGAAATATGTACGACAAATGTAATATTTTCTTCATATTTCTGTTAGACCTTGTTACTAGCCAATGATCTTTTAGATCCTTTAGATTTCTTTTAGATCCTTCCGCTATCCTATCACATACTTTTGCTCCGCGAGTTCTTTGCGTGAACGGTTTTTTGATTGTAACAGGAGAACGAATTATAATCGGCAAACCGATTATCTTTTATTCGATGCCCATTAGAACATATTTTGTCTATAAATATAATGTGTATAAATATAAATATAATGAAACATTTCCTCTAACATTTCTACTGGATACTCCCTCTGGCCAATCACGCGGCTCCTCGGTTCACGATTGTTTGACATGCAGTCTTTTTATCGTTGCAATTAACTAGTAACTATTAAATCCCGGCATTAGACTACCAATCACCACCAAACGATTTTACACCGATTAAGCATTTTAGGAATCCATTTAAGTTGAAAAAAAAGATGGTCCAGCCAACTTTATAAATTTTAAATAATCTATTTACTCATAAACAAATGAGTACCAAATGTTTAAATTGAACTACCAATCACCACCAAACGATTTTACATCGATTAAGCATTTTAGGAATCCATTTGAGTTGAAAAAAAAATGTTCCGGCCAACTTTACAAATTTTAAATAATTGATTTACACAAAAACAAATTACTACCAATTGTTTAAATTGCACTACCAATCACCACCAAACGATTTTACATCAATTAATCATTTTAGAAACCCATTTGAGTTGAAAAAAAAGATGGTCCAGCCAACTTTACATAAATTTTTGATCATTTATTTATTCACAAACTGTTGACTACCAAATGTTTTGCGTACACTACCAATCACCACCAATCGACCACCAAACGATTAGGTAAATTCAATAATTGGCATTCTCAAGTGGTACGGCTAACTTTACGGAGGTCCTACTACCGACCCGAACCGGAAATACGGGCAGCTGCTTCGCGAGTTTCTTGATATCACCGTTCCAACCAATCGTACGAAATTCTCGACAGAGTAACAGACTTTGAACTTTCGAGTTAACGAAAACGGAACGCCTACGACAATCTCGATCGAAATATTAAAACAGGCGTTCTTCGAGCGGCCGCCAGAATCGTCTTCATCGCTACCTGAGCAGCCCGAAAAAGTGAAAACTTACGGGGCAAAGACGAAGAGAGTCAGTTTCGTATCTTGGTCACATGGCCCAAATACTTAGGGTGGAGTGCTGTGGCAACCGTCGGTAACGCAAACATCTTACCTACCAACGAGACGCCGTAAACGCCCAAGGAGTTACGAATCCCCCACTGGCTTGTCATGGCAACATAGTTCAACACGACACTCCGCTTCCTGTCGTCGAATCAGCAACACGCGCGAAAACACGCTTCGATCTATTTCTTAAACCTTTGTACAAATAATGAAAGTATTTCTTCACTTCCTATACGTTCGTGTAATTATATTTGCCGAATTATCCCTATAGTCATGACTCTCCCGCGCCAACTATCGGACCAACGAAAGGGTGGATGATTTCCGACGTGGCCCATCATAGAGTCGTTCTTTTTTTTCGTTTTTCACTGGAACTCATACGAACGTTGACAAATTGGAAAAATCTTTTTCCTCGTCGTGTACGTCATCGTATACATTTTCGTAGTGTCCAATTAAATTTTGCGATGCTGTAAGAGGTTACAGACCGTCGCGATGCCGTACTCAAGTTTTTTTCGTATGATCGAATCTATGAGCCAGCTATTGTTGTTCCAGCATTTGATACCCGTCTTGACTAGAATACAGAGGTTTTTGGCGTCTGAAATGAGAATGAAAAAATAACACGGAATAGTCTGAAAATTCAAACGTTAAACAACAAAACGTTTGTTCTTACAAAAATAATTCCAAGATGAACAAATGTTCCCTATCCTGTGTAGATGTATATTTATGATTGCGTGCTTCAGATGTTTTTCTACTTGCTCGGAATGGTCCAAGTACAGAGAACCCCAAAAACAGGCTCCTGTGCTTTTCTTATAAGGATTATATAAAGAGAAGTTACGACGAGATACATTCCAGTTTGGCCATCACAGTCGATCGAATGCTCAAAAACAAGATTAAATTTTCTCCGTATGAACAACAGGAACAAAGATTACGGAAATTAAAAATGCCCGTGAATGATTTATCTCGTAAGAAAACGCATTTCGTACATGAAAAAATAACATTCGAGCAAATCGTCGTTTAAAAAAACAAATTTTATATTGAAAATCATTATTTTTTATACGATTTGTATTGAGGTATATTTTATCATAATTACATTTCCATTCATTCTTTTCCGTGCAGCAAATGAATTTTCAGTTAAAATAAAAGGATTTGAACGATCATTTTGAATATTTATTATCACCTATATAGCCCCGCAGTAAACAAGGTACTGCTACACTGTACATCTATCCACGGGCGTTAATGAACTAATCACGTGTACAACAAATTGATAATAGCATAAATTATACATCATCCTGACAAACTAGAGACGCAATCTGTAATTTATAAAATAAACGATTGCGTCGCAATTTGTAGACATATAAATTTAAATAGAAATCAATTTTTCATTTATCGAATAGATATTGTTAATAATCTTCGTAGGGGGTTAGGAGTCGCAGTTTTTCGGATTGTCTCTTATGACATTCTAAATCCAGATGTTCATCGAAAGTAAAAAAACGTACAAACTGTGTATAAACAATTAGTCAAGAAAAAGTGGATGTATCCAAATCAGTGTTGTAAAATGACCGTCATTTTTCGTTTATGTCAATTGACGGTCTTGTGAATGTCAAATGACGGTCATGTGACGTCATTTTAATTTTCAATTAATTTCCATGTGAGATGACCTCCATTTTTCTCTACAGTCATCTGACATGACAAACGTAACAAAAATACCTATATAGTTGAATAATGATCGTCATTTTTTTTGTCACTTTTGTGTCATTTTTACGATAATGATATTGGTATAAAATTGAGACAATACAATCAGGAACAATTGAATATTACTAATTTAAGATTATTTGACAATCTTTTAGATATGTTCAATTGAATAAAAAGTTAACAAACATGTACGCAATGACAGAATTACCCTTATTTATTTTTAAATTATTGTTTTTCTATATTATAATTATAATACTTTCTGATATCTATAGCACATACAAATGAATGTACTTTGGTTTTGGGTTTTGGTTATGTTTTTTTGTGAGATATTTGTGACCGGTCACATTAACCATTTCCATTTTATTAGAGTCACATGATGTGTCACATTAGCGTTTTACAACACTGATTCAAATGGATACATCCGCAAGCTAATTTGTCGGCGCGAGGGGGGGGGGGCTAACTGCGGAACCGTATAACTCGATCTAGGGGAAATATTTTCGACATCAATATTTTATCAAAATAAAGCGTGTACAAACGATGTACAAACGAATGGTAAAAGAATAAGTCAACACTTCCATTGTGGGGGGCTATTCTCGTTAACATGCGGGATGGGTCTAGGGGAAATATTTTTTATATAATTTTTTTTATCAAAATAAGAGTGTACAAATGTTTTTAATGAGTATACACACGTGTGAAAATGATGTACAGATGATTGGTAAGAGAAAAAGTGAACATTTCCATTGCGGGGGGCTAATCTGGTCACCACGCGGAATGGGTTTAGGTGAAACATTATTTATATTAATATTTTATCAAAATAAAGAGTGTACAAACGTTTACAAACGATGTACATACGATTGGTAAAAGAAAAAGTGAATATTTCCATTGTGAGAAGGGCTAATCTGGTAACCATGCGGGATGCGTCTAGGGGAAATATTTTTATACCAATTATACCAAATATATTTATACCAAAATAAAGAGTGTAAAAACGTTTTTAATGAGTGTACAAACGATGTACAAACGATTCGTAAAAAAAAAAGTTGCATTTTCGAATTTGGGGGGCTATCTTGGAGGGAGTGAATTTTCGTAATATATCACCGCTAGGGGCGGTATCCTCGATAATGATATAATTTTCTAAAAACCCGCAAGAGAGCAGCACTGAGCATCACCGAAACTTGCGAGTTGAGCCCACGGTTTTCCATTCTGGTTCTACTCTATATTGTTATTGAATTAAAGCGATTGAAGTGCGAAAAGCTGCTGTGATCTCGTTTCGTTGTGTTTCTTTCAAGCTTTTAACTCGAATAAAGTTTTGTTGGATTATTTTTCATTACATGTATTATGTGAACGTAAAAAAATTAATATTGACCGTTGAAATACGAGTATATTAAATCTCGTCCTAATCTAAGTGAATAACATTTTTTAGCAACGAAACTCTCGTTACCACGACCTGTTTGTCGCAATATTTCGTTCCATCGTTTTTCTTTCAGCATTTTTTAGAATTGCCAGTAACTTTTCGATATATCGTCAGGAACAGTTCGGTGAAAATCGATCAAAATGTCAGATTCGGAAGCGAGTAATTTTTCGGAGAACGAGAGTGAGCGCGAGGGTGGTGCGGGTAGCGACAGTGAACAGGAAAGTCGTTCCGTCAAATCGGTAGTTGGAAGCAACGTTGGAAGCCCCATGTCTCGCAGCAGAAGTAGATCACGATCTAAATCCAGATCTCAATCAAAATCTCGAAGTCATTCACGATCGAGAAGCCACTCTAGATCAAGATCCAGATCCCGCTCCCATTCTGGCTCGGAGTACGTTGATTTTGTGTCTACCGCGTGGGAAGAAAATAACCCCCTAAGCCGGGCCATCTTCTTCCAATTCTTCATTTTTTTTCCTTTTCCACCTGCTTCCTCTTACATTTAAATACCAGACTAAAGACATACTTTAAAGAGTCATGTAAATTATATTTAAAAAAGTTGACATTTTTCTATTCTTTATTAATAATTTGTTTTTATCAGTTCAGATGACGCAAAAGCGGACGAAGCTGAGGAAGCACGGTCCCGAGACGAAGAGGATGTCGAAGCAGAAGAAGAGCCGGAGGGTAAAGAACATTTTATCTTCTTTTTCTACAGGATGAGTGAATTTAATCATTTCCTTATGGTCTATCTGTAATGACATCTCCTTTATGAAAAACTTTTCCTTTTTGCCGTAAATTATTTTACTATTTTATGACAAGACAACAAATATTCCTCCTTACAAAATGCAGAAAAAGATTATATAATCTCACAAACATTGCTGTTAGATTCAACCTGTAATTGACAAAAATGTTAATAATAAAAACAGTGAATGTTTTTCCGTCAAAATGAATATCAAGATTGTGAATTACAATAATTAGAACATCTTTTTTTTGTTAAGAAAAACTTTTATCATTTTAGGAGAGGATTTAGACGGAAGCAGCGAACGTGACGAGGAAGAGGATGAGGATGATGAAGACGATGACAGGCCAAGAAAGAAAAGAAAGAAGGAAAGATTTTGTGGGTTTATCGACGATGAGGCTGAGGTTGATGACGATGTTGAAGACGATGAAGAGTGGGAGGAAGGTGCTCAAGAAATTGGTATTGTTGGTAACGAAGTTGACGAATTGGGACCAACTGCTCGTGAGATCGAAGGACGCAGACGTGGCACGAATCTATGGGAGTATGTTGGAATAATCTAATTTAAAATAAGAAAACAACAATTTCAATGTTGTCCGATTGGAAGAAAGATAATGTTTGCCAATTTGTGCATCAGTGGGCACGTGAATATTAGTCTGAAAGCAGTTCCATCGATTTTGCTTCTAGTTCACAGAAGGAAGATGAGATCGAAGAATATTTGAGGAAAAAATATGCCGACGAATCCGTGGCCGCTCGTCACTTTGGGGACGGTGGTGAAGAAATGAGCGATGAGATTACACAGCAGACACTTTTGCCCGGTGTCAAAGACCCTAATTTGTGGATGGTTAAATGTCGCATTGGGGAGGAAAAGTCTACGGTACTGTTGCTCATGCGGAAGTTTATTACTTATCAATTTTCCGGTAAGAATTATTTATAATTTTGTGTAATTACACCAATATTGATTACGTATTTATCTGTCATTTATTATGCGGCGAAATCTTTTCAAGTTTCAATACAACAATTTAAATGCTCGGTTCGAATGTGATCGAGTGTCAAGTCCGTTTTACTAAAGTGTGCAGTACGTGGAGAACGTGGTCAGCTATTAAATTTTTTTCAAACACTCGGCGTCTACGAAAGAACGTTTTTCCAATAAATGAGAAAAAAAACCTTCAAGACATCAATGAAATAAAAATTATGACCAAATTGAATATTTTGTTAATTCATCGAGAATTATTGTCGTGAAAATGTTGTCTCTCGCTTAATTGTGAATTGATGACGATACTTTTTGCGTGTATTCCAGGCGAGCCTTTACAGATAAAATCGGTAATAGCACCAGAGGGTGTAAAAGGTTACATCTACATAGAAGCTTACAAGCAGCCTCATGTTAAGTCTGCAATTGACAATGTTGGAAATTTACGAATGGGGATATGGAAACAGCAAATGGTACCGATTAAAGAAATGACCGATGTATTGCGGGTCGTCAAAGAACAGACTGGGTTAAAAGCTAAACAATGGGTTAGACTCAAGAGAGGAATTTATAAAGACGATATAGCTCAGGTTGATTACGTCGATCTGGCACAAAATCAAGTCTATCTTAAATTACTACCGAGAATCGATTATACTCGTCCACGTGGAGCACTGAGAACCGCACAGAGTGAATCCGAAGCGTTGAAGAGAAAAAAGAAAAGGCGACCAGCGGCTAAACCATTTGATCCCGAAGCTATACGAGCAATCGGTGGTGAAGTCACGAGTGATGGTGATTTTTTGATCTTCGAGGGGAATCGATACAGCCGCAAAGGGTAAGTTCCCAAACTTATCTACTTTCTACGAAAATGAATATGTACGAAGACATTCATTTCCAACTTGTACCTTTTCATGCTTTCATGCTTCCAATTTTTCCCCCTCTTTTCTTCAATATTTCAAAGCCAATTTATACAGTGGGCGAAAAGACTTCTTCTTTACAATTTATAAACAACTTGAAAATTGTGTGATTTTGGGACGTGATTTTAAAGGTAGACTTCACGAACAATTTGCGCTAAAACCCAAAACTAATATATTTCGGAGAGAAATTAACGAGGTTATTAATGTTTTTTAATTATTTTTAATTTTTATTTTTCGTACGCCCCGTTTTGGCTTCTCACGCTTTTTCCCTCACTGTGCTTCGCTCCACTTTTCAATCATTATTCTCATTTTTCTTATTATTTTTTTCATTCTTGGTCCCCCCTCGCGTCTGCATTCGTCTTGACCCCTTACTGTATCGCATTTGCACGAAGGCACGGGGAAACTGCAGAAAACCCGTGCCGATACAGTCGGCCCGGTAAATATTTACAAGTGGGGCTCCACCTTGAAACGACTCCAACATTTTTTTAACGGCATATTATCATGCAAAAATCGTATCTTATACAATATTAAGGTGGCGGAGGACCTTTAATGATGAAACAAAAATATATATATGTAACATTATTCGTCATTATCACGGATTCCAACATTTTTAATGGCAAAGCCAATTCATGTAAGCGTGTTGTATGATTTGGAAAGTGTCGCCGAAATAGAAATTATGCAATGTAGCCATGCATATGCATTAGACGACGACCATATTTCGGCATTGCTCCTCGGGAATCTCGCCATAGTTTCTCAACATTTTGTGTGTAAATACCGGAATCGGGATCAACGAAATTGTATCTATGATTCACGGTGAGATGTTTCACGGGATAAACACGGGGAATTTTATTTCTATATATTTTTTTATTGTGTTAATAAGGTCATGCGTCACCATAATATTGTTGCCTTTCATGTTTTTTATTCATAAAAAATGTGAAAAAAAAAATCAACCCGATTGTAGGTGGAGCCTGACTTATAAATATTTACCGTCTGCCCTTTGAACAGAGCGTGGTGATTCCCATAAGGGTCACCAGCTGAAATCACCAGAAAAATGACCTTCCGATCAGCGATGCGCCGGACGACGCACGGCTAGGCGGTCTCCCGCCCGAGTATTGGCAACGCCCATTGTTGCTTAACTCGGGTGACCACCACAGCCGTACGCCGACACCCACCGCTGTCGGTTAATGTTTTTTAATATTTTTCTTTAATAAAAAAATAATGACGATATAATATTTCAAAATCATAATAATATTTTTTATTGCATAAGTACAAGAATATAAAACAAGAAGTAAAATGAAAATTATTCAAATACACATATTACCGAATGCGCACTAGAGTATATTTGAATTTTTCCATGAAATTTCTATTTCTTTATGGACTTCTTGTTTGTACTTTCTTTTATTGAGAATTCAACGGAGCATTGTATTGAAGGAAAAAAAGCTCAGATGATCGAAATTTATGTTTCTCGTGCAATTACCAACTCTTTTTTCGCCATCGCTTCAAACTTCTGTTTTTATTTGAAATTCATAACAATTGAGCAGAATTTTATTCCTTTTGTTCGAAGTGCTAATTTATACGGATGATCTTGCAGATTTTTGTACAAAAATTTTACAACGAGCGCCATAATAGCCGAAGGTGTTAAACCTACGCTTTCTGAGCTTGAACGTTTCGAGGAAGCTCCTGAAGGTATAGATCTCGAGCTAAGTGGTACACCAGCGACTGGTGTCACAGCCGGAAAAGACGATCAGTCCGTAACTCATTCATTCAGCAATGGGGATAACGTTGAAGTTTGCGAGGGTGAATTAATGAATCTGCAGGGAAAGATCGTCTCGATCGATGGTAATATGATAATGGTCATGCCGAAACATGAAGAGCTGAAGGAGGCTCTGGAATTTCAAGCGAACGAATTGCGAAAATATTTCACCATGGGCGATCACGTGAAAGTAAGTTTACCCACATATTTGCATGATATTCCATTCTGTTATCATTCTCTTTATCTCTTTATCCGTAAATAATCAAATTTGTTTTGCACTCATTTATCCGTTAATAATCTACTAATTTGTTGTTATTAAATGGATAAAACTTTTCAAGGTAATGAGTGTATCGCGGGATAAACAAGATATGAATCGAACGATTAATCTCTCTAGCAATAAAAAAAGAACAAATTACTGATCGTTCCATAGGTGGTGGCTGGTAGATACGAAGGTGACACCGGACTCATCGTCAGAGTTGAACCAAATCGCGTCGTTCTATTTTCCGATCTATCGATGCACGAGCTCGAGGTGTTACCTCGAGATTTACAGCTCTGCTCGGATATGGCGACCGGCGTTGACAGTCTTGGTCAATTCCAATGGGGCGATCTTGTGCAGCTTGATCCGCAAACCGTCGGCGTTATAGTACGTTTGGAGCGTGAAAACTTTCACGTACTATCGATGCACGGCAAGGTCATCGAGGCGAGACCGCAAGGTCTGACGAAACGTCGCGAGAACAGAAATGCCATCGCACTTGACCATCAACAGAATACAATACAAAAGAAGGATATCGTTAAAGTTGTCGATGGTCCGCAAGCTGGTGGCGGTGGCGAAATCAAACATTTGTACAGAAGCTTTGCCTTTTTGCATTCTAGAATGTACGTCGATAACGGTGGTATATTTGTATGTAAAACGAGGCACCTTCAACTGGCCGGAGGTAACAAATCGGGGATACCATCGATGTCGCCTGCATCCGGTTTCATGTCACCGAGAATTGCATCGCCAATGCATCCAAGCGGGTTTGTGCACTTTTCTCAATAATTTCATAATACTCTAAAAAAAATCACTAGCAGGGGATGCCAAAGCACAGTGATTTCGAATAATAACAACGCAAAAAATAATTAACACATTCTCGTTTTGTAAATTTTGAAAAAATGTTAAATTATTAATAATTCTCGCATATGAACGTTCTTCATAACTCACAAGAAATTTGTCATACGCCGTACGAACGGTTTTAACCTGTCAACAAATAGTATATTGTATGACTAGGAACGAAACAAGACGATCGCAGACGGGTGTTAAGGTGACTGCAAATCTGAAATCGTATTTCGTCCCATGTCACACACTGTATTTTTCATATCATCTGTACTGAAAATGAGAGTTCCAATGTCTGGAGCCAGTCGAAACGAGACAATTTTCGACCGATGGCGCAGCAAAAAAACAGATTAGTCGATGTTTTAAATGTCACGAATATTGTGAGGCGTATTATAACCAAATGCAATTCTGGCCGTGATCAAATGAGGTCAGAAACTAGATATTTTCTGCTCTACTTCGGATCAGTTAGAAATTCGCTCGTTTCGGCTGACTAAACAGGCATTGAAACTCGTAGAAACTCATATCATCTGCATTGAAACTACGAGTTTCCATGTAGGTGATATGAAAATTCTGTTTCGAAATTTTGAGGTGGTGGCGTATAACATGCCCACGTGTATAACGTGGCGACATCCATGTGAAAAGTGTAGTCGCAGGGAGACTGATGAAATTTCGCGTAGCTGTACCTAAAGACGCGGCAGCTTCTCGACACCAAGTAATAAAAAAAAATTTTATGACCTGACGTCAGAGACGTGCCACTGAAATTATACAGAAAAATGGGCTTCCAGCTGTCCAACAAGAATTTAAATCACGTAAATTTCCGAAACCATTCTCCTAATCGAAAATTTGATGACATTTCACCGTTACAATATGATTTTTTTCTTTCCATTGAGCCTAGATAAAATATGATTTGTTCAGCCGATATGTGCAAACTCATCATTTTTAGCTGATTTTTTCTCTACGAAATTTCATAATGATATCCATATGTATCACCTTCGTCATATTGCGAAGTAGGCAAATTACCGAAAAATCAAAACGTCTGTGCTGAATGTCAAAGTTGTTTAACCTTTTCCGATGTCAAAGTCTTCACATTTTCCGATTGCGCGTAAACTTCAAATGTTAGAAGTAGAAAATATAAAGTAGAGTGAATGAAAAGTGGAAAAAATTAGTGAGTAGAACTTAATCTCCATCCGTGAAATTTTCGCACAAAAATTCTTTTGAAAGAAAGACATTTTTTTTAAGTTTTTTTTTGTCTCATATGATTAAATTTGGTGATTTATTATAAAAAGAAGTGAAATGAACATTTAAAACTTTGTGAAGTAAAAAATGTACGCCAAGTAATTAAAATAGTAGCTTCCTTTGAAAAGTATTTTTTTCAAATAGTGGGAAAATAAAAGTAACATTCTCCATCTTCTATCTCTTAACCATGCACGTCATGTTTGATTTTCTTTTTTTTTTAGCAAAATATTTTTACAAAAAAGCTACTTTTTAATTAGTTGGTGTACATTTTTTACTTTAAAGTTTTAAATGTGGTATAATTATGCATACAATTAAACGACGCTCAATTATCATTTAAAACACAGTTTAGCATTATGACGGCGTATATAAATTATACAGTTTTTGATTTGCTCTATTGTATCGATATAATGTATTTAAAAAGTTCGGAAACAAATCTAGTTTTACATAGGTTGAGATTCGCTTTCCCTACAAACCTTGATAATCTCATGCCAAACTCACGGAATTGCTATCAGAGACATGAATATATTAGTTGCCGAGTTTTTCATCTGTCGATCTGTCAAGATTGAATTTTGACGAATTTTTATACCTAGTTTTGAACAACTAAAGAATGAATAACGGTAAAAAATGTTGAATTTTTGTGATGATAACCTAGCGCCGAACTAGAAGTAATCTTGATGAATTACAGCTCAAAAAATTGCTCGCAATTTGCTCATCAAGAATATAAAATTGCTCTAGCGGTGGTAATTATTAAAAAAAAGTTATTAAACAATTTCGAAATGAACACTACTTCGACGATTTATAAGTTATCTAACTTGTTTAATTATTATTTTTATTCAAAAAACGTTAATAAAACGCAAATAAAAAGGTGGGGCAGTGATGAGCATATTGAACGCAATTTTTGAGCCCGCAAAAAATCCCGTTCGTAATCGGATAACTTAGAAATCGTCGAATTAGTGTAGTTTGAAATTGTTTAATAACTTTTTTAAAATACTTGCTACCGCTAGAGCAATTTTACATACTTGATGAGCAAATTGCGAGCAATTTTTTAAGCTATAATTCATTAAGATTGCTTCTAGTTCGGCGCTAGCTCATCTTATCTAAATTTTTGTTCACGTATTTGGCTTATATCGGGGAGCAACGCATATTTTTTTAAACAAAAATATCTGGATCAGTTTGAATAGAAAAAAAAAAGAAATATTTTCACTCCATCAAATTTCCATGCAATATTTCAATACTGATATTTCTCTCACACACTAAACCTTTGTCTCACTGGGAAGGGGTTACTTTAAAGAATTAAGCATAACATTTTTTTTAACCCTTGCCTGCCACACCTCCGCACAATAACACGCTTGCCAAACTCGGGTTTTGGCCACCTCGACCATAAAAACTGTAATGAAAAATTAACTATTGGATATTTTTCTTTGGAACTTCTCAAAAGCTTATTTCAAAAGATCATATAGCTTACATAGCCACAAGGTTTAATTTAAGTACACTAAAAAATGGCAATTTTTACAAAAAAATTCATTTTGAAAAATTTCTCAATATTGATGTAAAGCGAATTAAAAAAAAAAAGGCTGGAGTGAAATCGACTCCTAGGTGGCAAGCAAGGGTTAATCGGTGAAAATTGCATAACACGACAGCTACTTAAAAAAATCACCTTAGAAACCTAACAAAAATTAACGACTGACTGAGGAAACCCATACGAAAATATTTCTCTCAGAGGCAACTTCGGTGGACGAGGTGGCGGTGGTGGTCGTGGACGCGGCCGAGGAGGTGGTGCTCGTCGAGACCGTGAACTCATTGGCATGACGATCAAAATTACCGGTGGTCCGTACAAGAGCAATGTTGGCATAGTAAAAGACGCTACCGAGACAACGGCGCGCGTCGAATTACACTCGAATTGTCAAACAATATCGGTGGACAGATCTCACATTGCTAGTGTCGGTGTGCCTACCAAAGACGGTGGCTTTAGCAGTTACAACAGAACACCAGCTTACACCGTCGGCGGACAAACACCAATGTACGCTAGAGATGGATCAAAGACTCCGATGCACGGATCTCAAACTCCTATGTACGAAAGTGAGTATAAAAAAAAACAACTAAAACATTTCTACCAAGTGTGGGGATATAAATGTTTCATTTGTGCGACAATTATTTCCAATAGAATCCGCTCATTGGTAATTATCTTGCGTTAAAAATGAAAATTGTTCATTCAGTTTCCGTCAGCCCTTGACAATTGGTTATGTAGCGGTTTAAAAAACCTGACATTATTCAAAGACTTAATTTTTCTTAAACAACATTCATTTATGTGTAACACCGATTTTCATGAAATACCGAAGAACGAAGAGTTTTTGTCATTTATTGAATGAGTAAGAAGGAAAAAAACATGTTCCAATCTGTATATTTTAGGATTATATGAAGGTACAACTCCAACACCAATGAATTACGATGAGATTTTATGTATTCAGAAACGCTATAGAAATCTAGAAACAACAGTCATATGGAATGTATAAGGCATGAAATAAGAAAATAAGGCATGAGAATTTTTCATTGCGCTACTAACATAATGCACTACAGAAATTTTAGAGCATTAGCGAAATGAAGCGGCCCTTTTTCGGAATGCACTACTCCAACAATACATTGGTTGTCGGCCAAGTAATACACACACTTGTCTACACACTTTGCATTGTTTAGTACTCATGCAAAGCATAATTTTTCTCTGAACATTATGCGTGCAAGAATGCATACTGTATTATGGTTACATTACTTTTTCGTCAACTCTGGTACACAGGGTATTAATTTCAGTTAATGACAATATCGATATGGAAGTTTGGCTTTGAAATATAAATTATTGGGAACAAGTTTGGAGAACTTATTTTCTCTGTATCATAATACCGTATCGATTCATTCACTTTTTCGTCGTTTCGAAACTTTTTAATATAATGTCCGTTTTTGGATTCGAAAAATTCAAAGACAAAAAGTCAGAATTCAAGAATTTTCGAAATTTCGTGCGCTGTATTGGATCCGCCATTTCGAATTTCGGAAATTCGATGATAGATGCATAATCAGCGACCCCAAAAACTCCTGTGTACTAATTTTGATGGGAATTCGTAGATCATAGAAAGGGTTAAATTATTGCAGTGCGTCGCCAAGGATCATATTCTTAAGACAATCGATATAACGGGGGATGGACAAAAAAATGTATGTTTGTTGTTCAGATGGTTCAAGAACGCCTCATTACGGCTCGATGACGCCCTCACACGATGGTTCAAGAACTCCCGGACAATCAGGAGCGTGGGATCCCACCGTTACCAACACTCCGGCGAGAAACAATGATTTCGATTCTTACAATATGGAGGAAACGGGTTCACCAGGTTACGCGCCGGGTTACTCATCAGCTGGTGGACCTTTTACACCTCAGACACCTGGTACGATGTACGGTTCGGAGCAAAGTTACAGTCCGTATCAACCGAGTCCTAGTCCAGCTGCAAGCGCTACGGCGAGTCCAAGTCCGGCTGGTTACGTCGCAACCCCTTCACCTTCCGGAACCGGATACACAACGAGCCCGCATGGAGCATACGCAACCCCATCGCCAATGGGGTACAGTCCAATGACGCCTGGTAATTAAATCAAGACTATCGATAAAACATACCGCCGTAGTGATCAATCCTATTTCGAAAAAGTATTGTTTTTCTTTTGCGTCCAACTTCCCACTTCCTGCTTCTCTTGTTTTCTATCTCTCTCTTTTCTTTCCTTTTCATTTCACTCTTGGGTTTTTTTCGCGCGCGCATTTTTATAATCTTCAAGTTTTTATTTATTCATCAATTGTATTAGTTTATTCATACCGTTTGTAAATAGATTCGTGTTCTGTAATTCATCAGGCTCAAATCTGTTGCGGTGTAATGGAAAAAAAGGTTTTAGGGAGAAATATCATTTTTTTCCACATATTTTCGAATATTCGACGTCAACATGGCTTGGTTTCTGTATCATCAATTACTTAAATTAATTTATCGTCGACATATGTTCCGTTTATTCGATAGTAGTACGTTTAGACAAATAATATTACTTGGCAAAATTGAATAACTCAATATCAATAAATTTAAGGTCGTGGATGACACGAGCCGACTATTTCAGAATGCCATTTTTTCGACACGACACAACCAATTAATATGAAATTCAAGATATTAGCACAGTATTGGGATGAATAATGTGTCAAGTTTTTCTCACTTTTCAAAATCTTCACCATTTCCGAGGGATCAGTGATAGCGTTTATGAAACTTCGTCTTAATAGCAGACTGAGACAAACTAATAACATCGATAACTATATCTACTTTGTGATACATTTAACAATCAGGTGTTAGCGGAAGTCCGTATAATCCCCAAACTCCCGGATCCGTATTGGACACGAGCTCCGGTTCAAGTGCACTCGGTAATACGGAATGGCACACGGTTGATATCGTGGTTCGCATCAAAGATTCTTATCAGGATCCAGCATTAGCGGGCCAACAGGGAGTCATACGAGGAATTTCCGTAATAATTTGCAAATCGTCTTAGATCGTTGCTGATGACGATAATTATTTTTAACTTCTCATTATTTCGTAGGATGGAATGTGCACCGTTTTTCTATCGGAGAAAGATCGCATGGTAAATTTAGTGTGCGATCAATTGGAGCCTGTAGTACCAGTTCCGAACGACGAAGTCAAAGTAATACTTGGCGAAGATCGAGAAGCGGTTGGTAAGCTGTTGTCGATCGACAATCAAGAGGGCGTTGTTATGCTATCAACCGGCAAACTCGACATGTTGCATATACGAGTACTCTGCAAAATGAAGCCTCCCTCGGAATAACACAAAGAAAAGAAAGAAACAATAAATTATCAATATCGAGTCTCGCGTCAGTTTACATTACAAATGTCAAAACTTTATTTCGTCTATTTTGGGGGGCGAGTTTCTATAACTAGTGACGTTCGATATTCTACATAAAAATATATGTCATTCTTATGCCGTAGCCGTAGAAAGATTCACTTGCGGTTGGTGGGATATCAATCTGACTAATTTTAATTTCTCAACCGAGCTGTACAGTCAGTGTTTAGAAATTAATTTGCAAGTCATAGCTGGTTATCGATACAAAAATTAATGAACAATGTATTTCATCATGATATTATTAAATACTTGGATGTGAGAATTTCTTTTCTGTTCATTACGGAATCATCGAAACGCTTTTCTTTTTTCTCTGCTCGATATTCGGTTACAGGAAAAGGCGGAAGGTTCATTTTATTCAGAGACCATCATCTTATGTGGAAATCTTTTAACTTGTAACAATATCTTGGCACAGAGATAATTGGGAGAAAAAGAAAAAATATATCGCGACAAAAGTTATCATCGAGTGTTGTACATGAAAATGTGTCATGAGAAATGCAATCAAAGTGCAGTGCCATTTCTAATTTCCATGAAATATTTCAGAATGTTTCTACCTGAGAATCAATATGGTAAGTAGAGAACTTGGTAAATCTAAAAAGGCTGTGTCTGCTCGTCCGGTAACCGTTCATTTAAGAACACTTTATTCGTCCGGAAATTCGTTGAAAGTAGGGTTATTCTTCATTCTTACGGAGTTCTGACCAAATATCGATTTTTTCATTCTAAATTCAAATTTCCAAAAAATAACGAATGAAAAAGAACAGAAGGGTAAATATGCCAATGATGAGTATACATATACCTATCCTACACCATTTCGACTGGTTATAAAGCATTACCGGATGAATAAGGGACATTCATTCGTCCAAGAGCGAATTAAACACATTCCATGTACACACCCGGATGAACTTTATAGAATTATAAATCCAAATGCAAACATAAATGAAAGCATATTCGGACGAACAAATGTTGCTTGTTCATCCAGATTATTATTACCTTTCGAGATCTACCGGACGAATAAAGGACATTCATTCGTCCAGGGGCGAGTGAGATGCATTCCATGCACACACCCGGACGAATTTTATAGAATTATACATAGATCCAAATGCAAACATAAATGAAAGCATATTCGGATGAATGAATGTTGCTTGTTCATTCAGATTAATATTACCTTTCAAACCTTACCGAATGAATAAGGGACATTCATTCGTCCAGGTGAAAGTACGTGACCAAACATGGAGAGTCAGAACATAAGAAAATAGCATTAAAATCCGATTAAACATCAAAATAACCGAACATTAATTTCAAAACTACCTTTAGTGTCTCGGTGGGGGCTTTGCCCCCCACCCCCGGGGGCGCTCGCTCCGCCCCCGCAAGGGGCTCGGCCCCTTGGCCCCGCCGGGGGGTTTCACCCGCCGGACGCCCCCTCGTCAACATTTAAAACACCTTTAACATACTACACACTGAAGAATCAACACTGCCAGCGTGCAGCACACTGAAATTAACCGTACGGTCGATAATAAAAAATTATACATTTGTGCCACAATTCACATCCACACGTATTACCGGACGAATAAATTTAGGAAATTCGTACAGTTACCGTACGCGCAGACACTTCGTTTTAAGAATCCACCTGAGCCGAAAAAAGGTGGTCCGGCCAACTTTACAAATTTTAAATAATTTATTTACCCACAAATAAACGACTACCAATTGTTTAAAATGTACTACCAATCAGCACCAAACGATTTTACATCGATTAAGCATTTTGGTAATCGATTTGAGTCCAAAAAAGATGGCCCGGCCAACTTTACATAAATTTTGAATAATTTATTTACCGAAAAACAAATGACAACCAAATGTTTTAATTGCACTACCATTTAGTACCAAACGATTTTACATTGATTAAGCATTTTAGGAATCCATTCGAGTTGAAAAAAAAAGACGGTCCGGCCAACTTTACAAATTTTTAATAATTTATTTACTCATAAACAAATGACTACCAAATGTTTAAATTGAACTACCAATCACCACCAAACGATTTTACATCGATTAAGCATTTTAGGAATTCATTTGAGTTCAAAAAAAGTTGGTCCGGCCAACTTTACAAATTTTAAATAATTTATTTACACAAAAACAAATGACTACCAAATGTTTAAATTGCGCTACCAATCACCACTAAATGATTTTACATCAATTAAGCATTTTAGAAATCAATTTGAGTTGAAAAAAAAGATGGTCCGGCCAACTTTACATAAATTTTTAATCATTTATTTATTCACAAACTGTCGACTACCAAATGTTTTGCGTACGCTACCAATCACCACCGATCGACCACCAAACGATTAGGTAATTTCAATAACTGACATTCTCAAGTGGTACGGCTAACTTTACGGAGGTTGACGGCGATTGGCGATCACAGCTGATGACGATTGTTGAGGTTGAGAGATCTCGGTTAATGCTGACATGACATATCATCAGAAAAATTAACAGTTCGAATGCTCAAGGGGGGGAGGCGTGAAATGAAGTTTCATTCGAAGGAACAAGAATAATACATTGAAAAAAGCCAAAAGAATGTCGGAAAATGCTCGGCAGTTTATCTGCATTGATCAACCGTCGAAAGTTCATCGCCTGTTACGTCCCGAGAAGAGGGTTTTGATGCGAGACACGTGACCACCGAATTTAGAGCGCGAAAGTTTAAATATCTTTCACCAATGAGTTGATGATGGTTGGTCTGCGGCTCGCGAATATAATAGCCAATTGAGTTTTCACACTCGATTCTCTTCGGAGATGTTTCAAAGGATGAATTCCGGAGAAATTTCGATGGAATTTCCCGAATGAAGAAAAATGTCCGTCGGATAACAAATTAACAGAGTATTTATTTATCAAAAGTAATTATCACTAAGTTGAAACAAAGTCGGTACAGTTTGTATGTGTTTTATAATCGGTTTCGAATCGTTTCGATACGCGTCGGAGAGCTAAGTCTCTTTTTTACGGAGATTTACAAACGTTTGTTTTAAGTCCGAAATTTACAATAAGTAACGGACGTAACGACGACGTGAACTCGATAAAGTTTGTATAACGATAGAACGTTTTTGAACGGTTGAACCCAGTTTGTGGTTTGTATCATGGTTTTATAATAATTTCTTGGGAAAGGTGGGAGTTGATTAGCGCCTCCCACGGTTCAGTTTTTGAGATGGAAGTTAAAAGTCATTGGTTAGTCAAGATCGTGGATTGGGCAGTTGTAGGATACCCAGATTGCATTTGTGCATTTAGGAATTAGGGCGGAGTTAAAATGCAAGGGAGGCTTAATAGTCATCCTTGGTTTCGGAGTTTCTTATCTCTATAGAGTGGCGCGACGGCGACGCTTAGGCGCGACAGAGTTTAAGGGTCGTCGTCGTGTTTTTTGGAAAGTTATTTGATATTTGATGTTTTTCTATGTATGGATGAAGGCGACATTTGGTCGTGACAAGGTTCATCTTATTTTTCAGAAAGTCTGTTTTAAAAAAAAATTCTTTGTACATGGATGATGGCAACGTTCGATCGCGACGGGTTTCAAGGGTCGTCATCCTGTTTTTCGAAAAGATTGCTTGGGGTTTTTTTGATACATGGGGGATGGTGACGCTTGGTCGCGATGGTCAAGAGTCGTCATCCTGTTCTAGGGGAGTTCGGCTTTTATTTTCTTGAAGTTAAGGGAACCGTATGGTCTAGAGCACGAAAATTTCACCTATTTTCACGATTTTTTTTTTGCCATAAAAAATTAAAAAATCGATGTTTTAACTTTTCGGGTTTATTACTACCTTTATTAAGTATACAAAAAATTTTTTTTTTAATTTTAAAAACAGTGTTTATTATCATATAATTGGCATTGAAGACGACCCTCTCGAAAAATCCGACCCGGACGGTGAAGATCGATCTGAGACTTCTACTCATCTGAAACACAAAATTCAAGAAGATTCTTAATCAGAAAGAGTGCAGTTATGGTCGGGGCTGGAACAAATCGAAAAAATTAAAAATTGACAAAATGGCGCGCTTTTGAAAAAAAAATTCGTAAAATCGGGTTTTTTTCACTAGTTTTTTAGTATAAACAATAAGAAATTATTTAAATAAAATTATGATTGCAGCCCCGACGATAGCCATACATGTTGTGAACAACATATCCAAATTTCAAGTGATTCGGTTGAATAGTTTTTTTGTTTTCACCTGCGCGGTGCCGAAAAAAGTCGTTTCGAGATAAATGAGTTTAAAGTTTGAGGTACAGATATTTTCAAAAATTGAGCAAATTTTGAATACTTACAGTTAATCCGCGATTCCGGCACCATATAGGATTCCTTCGGAACGTTCATAATTCAAGATTTCCTCACTCCTTTCATTTCTTCGAGCTGTCCGAGCCTCTTTGGAGTTGTCCGTGCTCCTACGGTTGGCGCTCGATACTCGCAGCTCGTCTCGGTTTTGCGCTAGTTGCTCCGCTTGTGGCCCGATTGTTATGCCCATGGTCTCCATTATTTTCAATAGGGATGCGAATCCTTCATTGAATATGCAAGCGGAAATGTGAGTGGCAATATCAATGATTTCTTTTCCGGCAAACAGATGTTTCGGCGCAAGGTGCCACACGCAAGCATTGAAACTTTCGTTATTGTTCTGCGTATTACTGCCAATACACCTTTCCAATAAAGTCTCTGCTGTCAATTCTTCATAAATTGGTTTTAATATCTCTTGTGCTTCATCGCACAGAGCAGGTGGGTGCTCGTAGGTGTCTAAAGTACCTGCAGCCTCACTTTGACGCCACTTGCACCACGATTCGGAACCTGGAGGACAGTACGAGTGTTGCGGATTTTCATCTGTTGAAATTTTGTGATAATATGCTGCCCATATTTCACTTCTCATCCCTTCAGTCGAATCTGAATTACGTCTAATTGCTAGACCGTAATAAGTTGACAGCTCTTGCAATAATTTATTCGTCAATTGTTGACGCTTCGGTGTTTTATTTATCGATTTCCGCTGTGTCTTTTTTCCCTCTTCTTTTTCTGTCAATTTCTTTGTTGCTTTCTTTATTTGTGCATGTTTTTTTTTCGCATCAACAGCACGTTTGTACAAACGTTTTTTAACATGCAAAACACATTCTTTTTTGCAAACTAAAAAATCATCCCCGTAAGGCTTTGTGTCCAATAAGGCTTTGAACGTTTTCGTGTCGCCGTCTCCGATATAGTTCGCGTATTTTACGTTGTACAACTCTTCCGATCTCTTGAACATTTCCACGATGCCGTCTACCTCCATTTTGCCAGCACTTCCGGTATGATTTGCGTCACAGTGATCTTCATGCTCTCGATACCACGCTTCATATTCAATCGTATCCTCTTGGCCTTTCCATTGAGAGCAGGCTTGACATATACTGCATTTGACGACAACATCTAAAATTTTATTACTGTATTTCCCTATTAACGAGGCAATACCGAGAAGCGATGAGAATCCACGTTTCGCCCACGATCCATCACCAGACACAGAAAGTTCATCCGCGGGACGCCCAGCTTTTACATTCAACTCGACTTCTTCTTTCAATGCTCTTTGGAAAACGATTTTCGCGACGGCTTCAGCTGCAATTTTTATATTGTCCACGATGCCGTAATATGTACTCTTACAAATTCCTTGTCCAAGATCCATGAGACCGCACAAATTTTTCAAGCCTTCAAATCCTACTCCAAGCATTCTCAGGGCGAGAACAAGTCGACGGTTGATTTCAAATGCCTTATCAATTAACGGCGAAGACAAAATAAAAGTTTCTTTACACTCACACTTCACAGAGAGTTTGAATCCTAGACCACGTTGTCCGTTTTTGCTAAAAGTGACCGCACCGTTACAATCTTTACACTTCAACAACTGTTGCAACGTTAAAAATATCATGCTGAATTCGATGATGCAATAATTGAAAGTAGGATTAACGTTTACTTCCAATTCCTCATTGCCTTTTAATTTTTTCGCAGACGTGCTCGTAAAATCAGTAGTATTTTCGATAGTGAATCGATTGCCCTTGAAATATCTTTTGCGACCTACAGAAGATGGTCGTCTAGAAGAGTTACGGCCTTGCTTTCTATCCATATTTTCTGATATTTTATTTCAAAATTTTCGATGTTGGTTCGTCAAAACGTAACGTTGTACTGATCAAGTCAGGGGAAAGCGAAATGACCGTTTCCCTCACAAATGTTCGACAATAGGTATATTTCGGATAAGGGAAAAGTATATATAGGTATATAGTATGTACTATATACAGGTATATATTTTCGGAGAAGGATTGGGACAGCTGCTGTGCTCCGATTAGGTTACCGGTTAGCGCTAGACCCGCTAGGAGCGCGCGGACCGCTCTCTACCTGCGTTATGGGCTGTAGAAGCTGTAATATTGAGAATTTCTGCATGAAAATTTCACAGTATATCCTTGAGATACTATACTTTCGACATATCAAAAAAAAAAAAAATCGATTTTTTCAAATTTCTAGACCATACGGTTCCCTTAAGTTTGAGAAACGCATGTGGTTCAAACCACATGCGTATGTCAGTGTCTTTTAGATAGAGAAAAAGAATAAATGAAGCATATATAAAAAAAAGGTTTGTGCGTGGGAAAGATCCTGCAGGGACTTTCCCGTCGCTCTTTTGAGTTCCACATGTGGGAGGAATTTTCGGGGAAAACGCTGGATGCGATTGCTGCTGAGTTTTAAGACAAATTATTTATGCCGAATTTAGGGAAACTCTATGATAAAAAAAAGGAGTGCGGCGACGTCGAGTGAGGTCTCTCTGTAAATGTAGACAGTATGTGTTGGGTAGGCTTTTCCCAGAAGGGGAGTATTTACGGCTACCATAAATCTAGAGGTACTTGTATACTACAAGCTATGCGCTGCGACGAAGGAAGATACCGGTATGTGCGTAATCTGCAGGTATCTACTGTCGGCATTGCATAATTTTTGAAAGGGGGTGAAAAAAGCGTTCGAGCATGAGGCTGGGACGTAACAGCCACATTCTGCTGTCTTTCTCGACCAAATGATGTGGCAGCGTGCAGTTGTGCAGTGTCAAGAACACATGTGAGAAGTCGTATGAACTGTTAGAAAAATGAAAATATTTTTTTTTACCAAAGCACAACTCGTGGTTAATTAGAAAAAAGATATTTGATTAAAAGCATTCTGGAAAATGCAGCTTGGAAGTCACGGCATTGTTTTAGAGTGCTGCTCCAGTTGAAAAAAGATCGTTCCATAATTTATTCATTCTATTGAAGTGTTTGACAATTATTTCATGATTAATCAATAAGTTAATTTATTATTCAACCAATTGAAACTATTAGGCAATTGTTAATTATTAATATTATATTTTTGCACAACTGTCGAACACCGGTCATTCGCCGCCACATCATTTGGTCGAGAAAGACAGCAGAATGTGGCGATGATCTTTCGACGGTTGCTCAGTGCAGATAAACTGCCGAGCATTTTCCGACATTCTTTTGGCTTTTTTCAATGTATTATTCTTGTTCCTTCAAATCAAAACTTCATTTCACGCCTTCCCCCCTTGAGTATTCGAACTGTCAATTTTCCTGATGAAATGTCATGTCAGCATTACCCGGGATCTCTCAACCTTACAATCGTCATCAGCTGTAATCGCCGTCAGCGCAGACGACAAGACGGTCGTTGCAGCAGCATGATAACGATGCAAGTTCACGCACAACGGTTCTGTTCTATTGTCTTGATTTGAAAACCTGTATTTTACCCAATTTTTTTTTTTTTTTCTCAACTAATATTATCCGCAAACGAAATGTAAAAACTGGTCTGTGTTTGTATTGAATAAGCTTTCTTAAAAAAAAATAAAAAACAACTTTTTTTTTTCATTCTCCAATTTACATTTTCCGCTAGCGAAAACTATGTGGCCTACAATAACGCCGTATTTTTTTTCGAAGAAAGCAGAAAAAGTTACTTAAATTTCGATTTTCACATATCCCTGTCACGTGGAAACTGGCGAGATGAAAATGCGCTTATCTTAGTAGCTGGTCAGGATCGCCTTGTTGTCTAGGATGTTCTCACGTAGACACGATATTTTGTATTACTCGTTGGTTGGAGCTGTATCTCAGAAGATATAGGGAAGTACTTTCCACTGATACCTCTAGGGAGATGGTACGGCTTTGCGATGAAAGAGGAGTCGGTTAGGACGTAGATTGAATAATCAATAAAATAATTATATGAAGTAATTATTGAAATACAATTGTCGCAGCACAATGATTAATGTATGAGCGTAAGCTCATACGACACGATGCGATTCAGACAGTTATGTCATGTTAAGGGAACCGTATGGTCTAGAAATTTGAAAAAATCGATTTTTTTTTTTTCGATATGTCGAAAGTATAGTATCTCAAGGATATACTGTGAAATTTTCATGCAGAAATTCTCAATATTACAGCTTCTACAGCCCATAACGCAGGTAGAGAGCGGTCCGCGCGCTCCTAACGGGTCTAGCGCTAACCGGTAACCTAATCGGAGCACAGCAGCTGTCCCAATCCTTCTCCGAAAATATATACCTGTATATAGTACATACTATATACCTATATATACTTTACCCTTCCCCGAAATATACCTATTGTCGAACATTTGTGAGGGAAACGGTCATTTCGCTTTCCCCTGACTTGATCAGTACAACGTTACGTTTTGACGAACCAACATCGAAAATTTTGAAATAAAATATCAGAAAATATGGATAGAAAGCAAGGCCGTAACTCTTCTAGACGACCATCTTCTGTAGGTCGCAAAAGATATTTCAAGGGCAATCGATTCACTATCGAAAATACTACTGATTTTACGAGCACGTCTGCGAAAAAATTAAAAGGCAATGAGGAATTGGAAGTAAACGTTAATCCTACTTTCAATTATTGCATCATCGAATTCAGCATGATATTTTTAACGTTGCAACAGTTGTTGAAGTGTAAAGATTGTAACGGTGCGGTCACTTTTAGCAAAAACGGACAACGTGGTCTAGGATTCAAACTCTCTGTGAAGTGTGAGTGTAAAGAAACTTTTATTTTGTCTTCGCCGTTAATTGATAAGGCATTTGAAATCAACCGTCGACTTGTTCTCGCCCTGAGAATGCTTGGAGTAGGATTTGAAGGCTTGAAAAATTTGTGCGGTCTCATGGATCTTGGACAAGGAATTTGTAAGAGTACATATTACGGCATCGTGGACAATATAAAAATTGCAGCTGAAGCCGTCGCGAAAATCGTTTTCCAAAGAGCATTGAAAGAAGAAGTCGAGTTGAATGTAAAAGCTGGGCGTCCCGCGGATGAACTTTCTGTGTCTGGTGATGGATCGTGGGCGAAACGTGGATTCTCATCGCTTCTCGGTATTGCCTCGTTAATAGGGAAATACAGTAATAAAATTTTAGATGTTGTCGTCAAATGCAGTATATGTCAAGCCTGCTCTCAATGGAAAGGCCAAGAGGATACGATTGAATATGAAGCGTGGTATCGAGAGCATGAAGATCACTGTGACGCAAATCATACCGGAAGTGCTGGCAAAATGGAGGTAGACGGCATCGTGGAAATGTTCAAGAGATCGGAAGAGTTGTACAACGTAAAATACGCGAACTATATCGGAGACGGCGACACGAAAACGTTCAAAGCCTTATTGGACACAAAGCCTTACGGGGATGATTTTTTAGTTTGCAAAAAAGAATGTGTTTTGCATGTTAAAAAACGTTTGTACAAACGTGCTGTTGATGCGAAAAAAAAACATGCACAAATAAAGAAAGCAACAAAGAAATTGACAGAAAAAGAAGAGGGAAAAAAGACACAGCGGAAATCGATAAATAAAACACCGAAGCGTCAACAATTGACGAATAAATTATTGCAAGAGCTGTCAACTTATTACGGTCTAGCAATTAGACGTAATTCAGATTCGACTGAAGGGATGAGAAGTGAAATATGGGCAGCATATTATCACAAAATTTCAACAGATGAAAATCCGCAACACTCGTACTGTCCTCCAGGTTCCGAATCGTGGTGCAAGTGGCGTCAAAGTGAGGCTGCAGGTACTTTAGACACCTACGAGCACCCACCTGCTCTGTGCGATGAAGCACAAGAGATATTAAAACCAATTTATGAAGAATTGACAGCAGAGACTTTATTGGAAAGGTGTATTGGCAGTAATACGCAGAACAATAACGAAAGTTTCAATGCTTGCGTGTGGCACCTTGCGCCGAAACATCTGTTTGCCGGAAAAGAAATCATTGATATTGCCACTCACATTTCCGCTTGCATATTCAATGAAGGATTCGCATCCCTATTGAAAATAATGGAGACCATGGGCATAACAATCGGGCCACAAGCGGAGCAACTAGCGCAAAACCGAGACGAGCTGCGAGTATCGAGCGCCAACCGTAGGAGCACGGACAACTCCAAAGAGGCTCGGACAGCTCGAAGAAATGAAAGGAGTGAGGAAATCTTGAATTATGAACGTTCCGAAGGAATCCTATATGGTGCCGGAATCGCGGATTAACTGTAAGTATTCAAAATTTGCTCAATTTTTGAAAATATCTGTACCTCAAACTTTAAACTCATTTATCTCGAAACGACTTTTTTCGGCACCGCGCAGGTGAAAACAAAAAAACTATTCAACCGAATCACTTGAAATTTGGATATGTTGTTCACAACATGTATGGCTATCGTCGGGGCTGCAATCATAATTTTATTTAAATAATTTCTTATTGTTTATACTAAAAAACTAGTGAAAAAAACCCGATTTTACGAATTTTTTTTTCAAAAGCGCGCCATTTTGTCAATTTTTAATTTTTTCGATTTGTTCCAGCCCCGACCATAACTGCACTCTTTCTGATTGAGAATCTTCTTGAATGTTGTGTTTCAGATGAGTAGAAGTCTCGGATCGATCTTCACCGTCCGGGTCGGATTTTTCGAGAGGGTCGCCTTCAATGCCAATTATATGATAATAAACACTGTTTTTAAAATTAAAAAAAAAATTTTTTGTATACTTAATAAAGGTAGTAATAAACCCGAAAAGTTAAAACATCGATTTTTTAATTTTTTATGGCAAAAAAAAAATCGTGAAAATAGGTGAAATTTTCGTGCTCTAGACCATACGGTTCCCTTAATGTTTTCTCCGAGATGAGCGGCTGACACAGCGGCACGCTATCATATTCGGGACTTGCGTTCGAGCGTGAGAGTTTATACTCGCATCGTTAGCGATGTTTTATGAAATGCCAATTTTCTATCACATTCCGATATCACTGCGTTAAACTCTCAAATAAATAGCGTCCACTTTATAATTGTCACACTGTATAGTATATAATTTTGAAATTTAGTAGAGAAAAAATCGGCTCATAATTATGAGTTTGCACATGTCGGAGGAACAAATCGTGCTATAACTAGGCTCGATAGAAAGAAAAACAATCACATTGAATCGGTAAAATTTCATTAAATTCTCGATTAGGGGAACGGTTTCGGAAATATACGTGATGACGTCGGGTCACAAAAAATTTTTTTTTTCAATTCCTTGGTGTTGAGTTGCTGCCGCGTCTCTAGATAATGTAACTATGCACGTTACATTCCGCCTATGACGTATTGAATTTTTAAACAAACTTTGTTTGGAGTCCAAATACACTTAGGGCTTACTTTTTTCAGGTGAGAAATTTAAGAGAATACCGCGAAAATGCCGTCGAAATGTCGGGTCCCTGTAGAGAAAGCGGTCGCTGTGTTCCATAATTATATGAAACATTTCACGGATAATAATTATCCTAAACGCTCCGCACAAGTATGGAAAGACATGAGCATGGAACTTGGTTCGAGGTGGAAACCGCTCGATGTGTATGTTACTGTCCGTAAAGGCAGACGCAACGATTCAACAATCGCACGTGCGAATGCTGTGGAATTACTGTTCCAAATAACTCTTCAAATCTTACTGATGACTTGAACGGAACTTCCACAGAAAATATCGAAGACGATCCCGATATTGATATATTTAACAATCCCGAAATAACGTCAATAAAGGCAGAGTTTTACTTAGTACTCGAAAACGAAAAGTGGAAAGAAATTGAACATCAAATATCCGTACCATATGGGAAAAATCAGAGAAATGGCTATATTTTGAATCCAAATATATGGACCGACGTTGTTTTCGATGAATTTAAAAAAAGATATCGGTTCCCATGCGCGTATATTTTCAAAAGAGCGAACATTTTTCCATCTTCTGAAAGTTGATACTTCTTAAGGCCATGGCCCTATCCCATTATGGCCAAGGCCCCTCCCCTATCGAAATTTAGAAAGATTCTCAGGCAAAATCTATTAATCGGATCGATTTGAAATTTTTTGTGAGTATTTAGTGACACAACACGGAGGGAATGACGATTTCGCAATTTCGAAATTTTTCAAAAAAATTTTTTTGTAGAGTGAAAAAAAATAGAGTCCCTCCGGGCTGTATCACTTAATACCCACAACAAATTTCAAACCGATTCGATTTATAGATTTTGCGGGAGAATTTTTCTAAGCTTCGATTTACGGATGTAACACATCGCCTTAACACTATATGAGAGATGCAAAAGTAAAATTTGTTCGAACTCCTTTTTTGCATATGCCGAGACAAAGCCGGGACCAAGTGAACCACTTAAATTACCGATCAAAACTCGCGATTCTTCCCTTGTCAACCATGAATCACATGTTAAACGCACGTTACGAAGACTGAAACGGAAAATCGTCGGCAAAGAAGTAGCGTTTGAATGATGTGCAAATTATAGAAAACGAGAAGCAAGGAAACGTGGAGAAATTGGCGAAATCGAATCTCCTAACATGTATAAGGCGAGTATTTTGAATCACGCCAAGGAAGAATACGTGGATGCCGAATTACACACTAATACGAAAGACGGTCGAGACCTCACCAGAGCTATCGAAACGATGAAAATTACACCACCATTTGTCGGATCGATACAGGCCGTTGGCTCCGATCCTTTCTTTGTTTTCTATATGAGCACACCTCAAGTACATGCATATAACGAATATTATCGTCTACAAAAAAGATCGTTTATCAATATCGATTCAATCGGAAGCATCCTCCGAAACATCAAAAAAGCTGGTGGAATGGAGTCCAAGCACGTATTTCTCTATGCGATAGTAACGAATTTCGATGGCAATACACTAGCCGTTTGCCAAATGATATCGGAAATACACACCACCGAGTTTATCATGTACTGGCTGTTCACTCGAATGCGTCATGGAGCGAAGAAGCCAAAGGAGACCATCTCAGATTACTCTCGTGCCCTTCTGTCTACGATGTCCCTTGCCTTCAACAATTAAACGATAAACTCATACGTTGTCGATCGATTTTTATGTGCATCGAAGAACAAATCGTCTTCAAATCGGAAGTGTAATACATACATTCGCATCGATGTCGCCCATTTGATTCACGCCGTCAGTAGATGGAAATGCTTCGACAAAGTTAATCATCCATGCATTCGCGTATTTTTTATCCAGTGCATCGCTCTCATGGTTGATGCTGTGACGTTCGAATATTTCACAGATCTGCTGTTTTTAACGCTCATCGTGACCGTCAATGTTTTCGAGAATTCCGCAATCGCTGCAAATATAACGCCTATACAAGCGCGTAAAAAAATAGAGGGGTGTATTGCATCCGATAAAAATGAAATTGCAGTGATAATACCCGATAACGTGGAATTAGAAGACGTTCAATCAATTCTGGAGGACGATCAACAGGATAATAATCTCGATTGTGTGAAAAAATGAATTAACGGCGTATTAAATAACGGTAAAAATGTAACGAAAAAAGGATCCGAGCTGAACGCTTTCTACTCGCCGAAATTTGCAGAAAGGCTCGTTGAATTAGCGACCGAATTTCCGTTGTGGACTGGAGTTAGCGTACCTAATGGTTACCAGTATGCAACATCTAGTTACGTGGAAGGATATTTCAGCAATTTAAAAACTCGAGTTTTGAGAGGAAATCCTTTAATAAGTCAGCTGCCAGTGAGGGTGGAGCGGTTCCTGAAAATCCATCTGCAGGACATAATCGGAGCTGTGACGCTATTCGAGTCGAGTATGACGAATTTCAAAGTGGATCGTCTAAGAAAGTCCGAGGTAATGGAAAAAGAAACCATCAATCAATGTCGAAACGTTATCGAAAATAAGCATGACGCTAATTTAGAAAATGTATCAACAAAAACTGATATTGAAGAAGAAAAAAAAGTGAACTTCGAGCAATCCAACGTTCTAGGCTTTCCATCGCCTGACATTAGCCAGATTAGTGCCGGAGCTAGTCCTGATTCAAAAATTTCAACATCGTCTTTCATAATCGAAAACGAGTTTGACGTCGATATTCCAACCCAAAATTCTTTTTCAAAGAATCTCACGAACGTAGATGACTCGGATTTAAAATCTTCCGAAAATTGCCCTGGTAGAAATTTTTTCCCGTATTTCTTTCAAAAACTACCATTTTCGCTCAACATTTTTCCGATTTTTTCAGTGCATTGAGACTTTTCGGAGAAATCTGGAGAAAAAATATTTCCACATTACTCCGAAATTTCCCAAATTTTTCCTTTTTCCCCCGTATTTTTCTTAAAAACTCCTATTTCCTCCCAAAAATTTGCCGACTTTCTCCGATTTTTTCAGTGAATTGAGACTTTTCGGAGAAATCCGGAAAAAATATTTCCACATTAATCCGAAATTTTTCAAATTTCTCCGCATTTCTGTAAACCCAATCGGTCGGCCAAGCCTTACACGTATTTTTTTCTGAATTCCTTTAATTTTTTTATTGAAAATTCGGAAATCTTTCTTTTACTATTAGTCCTCGTAATTTTTTCTACAAAAATAAAAATCAGTGCAATAACACTTGTGCTAACCAAAGAACATACTTTGATTTGCACAAGTATAATCTTTAGAATTACCGTACCGTGCATGTTTCCTATCTGCTACATGAAAAGACGGTTGCATTTTTTTCAAAATATTTAATTTTTGACTTTTGTACATTTCGAAAAAAGAATAAAAATACCATTTCTCCAAACTTTTCCCGAAGCAATGCTTTCATTATAAACTGAGTAAAGTTCATGTGAATTTTCTGATATTACCTGCGTTTTTAACTTGCTACTACACTTTGAAATCCTAAATTATTGCAAGGCAAAAATGGGAATTTTTCCGAAAAACTCGATTCTTTCATTTTCCCCATTTCTCTGAAAGTTTCCCAAGGCAATGTTTCCATTAATCTCAGTAAAATCTATGTGAATTTCCCAACATTTTCTGCATTCTTGAATTTCCTACTATACTTTCAACTTTAAATACTTTTTGGGTCACCGCCCTTTTAAAAGAATCAAGGAATTGTCATTCACAATTTGATTGAAAGTAAAGAAAAAATGGGAATTTTTTCCGACAAATTCATTTTCTGCGTTTTAATCACTTCTCCGAAATTCTCCCAAGGCATTTTAGATGACAAGGAAATAAAGGGAAATTCTCGTAAATAAAATGAGAAAATCGGAATAATGCGGGAAAAAGAGGAATATTAGGGAAAATCGGCATATTTTAAGATTAATATTACTCATTTTTTTCGATTTTCTCCGAATTAAGGGAAAAAGGAGAAAATATGGAAAATTCGGAAAAAAAATTCTACCAGGGTGGCGTAATAATAAAGCTCCTACAAACACATACTCGACGCCCGTTATCAAAGCCGATCAGACAATGTCACTACACGAAGACGACGTTATAGAAGTTTCTACGTATACCATCGAGAGTATAGAAGCCCCAATAGCAATAATCGAAAATGAGGCAGACTGTTCGGATGTCAACAATAACACGAAGCGCTCTTAATTCAACGATTTGCACCCTCTCTGCTCATTGAAACGAATCAGAATAAAAAAAAAACTTTTATTTAAAAAAATGTCCCGAAATACAATATATCAACTCGGAGTTGAAAAAAAAAGTCAACACTAATTATTTATTACGTAATGGTTCATGCATTGGTTTAACTAAATTCAATGGCATATTTTACAAAATTTATAATATATGTGCATTTGATTCCATTGCGCACATCATACTGAGGAGTGTCCTTGATAACGTTGACTACGCACAGTCTCTGAAGAATTCTATTAATAAAATGGCAAAGTTCGTATTACAATGTATCGAAACAGGACCTACAACAGGAATCTATCGTGAAAGATCAGCGTTACTGATACCGCACTACAAACCCACGAAAACTCCTAAAGTCGGAAATATAATATCATCAATATCTATCGACGTAGAAGACAATGTTACTTTACTATGGAAAACGTTAAACGTACGGTTGATTCTATTAGGTATTTCGTTTAAATTGGATGACGTTGAATCGAATTGGTATTTCCTTTAGGTTTCTGGTGTGATATTAAATACTTGTATAATGTTTGACAGGGTGTAAAAATTATAGTTAAGAGAAGTTTTATGATGACAAAAACTCTAAATTTAATGAATAAATATAATAGGGTCAGAAAACCTAGCGTAAATAACCCATACCAAAACCAGCTGATTACAGTCTCATATTGAGTTTTTGTTCTCTTGTGATTGCCGATTTCCGTGACTTCTCTGCTAATTTCGGTCAATTTAGTGCCGTATTTAGTTAAATCACCAACCTCGATGTCTGGCGTTTCTATTGTGTGAATGTTAAACAAACTGGAATTAAAATGTGGGCTTTCAAATATTTCGAAATGTTTACTGAAATTATGGCTGGTTATAGGTGGACGAAAGCTTTATCGGTGTCGTACGTTTTTTCAAAAAGTGAATTTAAGATCACATCGTTAGAGACTGCACTACAACCAGGTGCTAGTCATAACACTTTGGTTCCGTTGATTGTTTTATCTACTACGGAGTTTCCACAAATGATTCTTATATTTTCTGGGGCTACTGTTACATAAAGCCATTTATTGTTACTCTTAAATTGGACCCAAATAGTATGTGACGTACTAATTATTTTTATACTACAATCACGTTCTTGTAGGTTCAATGGTTCATTTACTATTTTGCTTAGACAATATTTAGGATGAATCCTTCTACAAAGGTACCAAGATTGATCAATTTTACAAGTTTTCAAATAGTAGGCGTCGCTGGGCATGTTCAATAATTTCTCGTCATTAGTAATTATGTAGTCGTGCGGGTTCGATATCTAAGCTACTATATTTTTATTGACAACCTTTGGAGCAGGTATTACTCTATATGCCTTGTAATTTTCTACTTCTAATATTGGGATTTTATAATATAAACGAGACGATATCCTATGATGCTAATTGCGACTTGACTAACTTCTCATACTCAAAATAATTTCCGTTTTCAATTCGTATTGGCATTTGATCATAGCCTTTTTCTTCTTTTATCAATTTAATCGAACCCATTAATGAATCCGGGGATAATAATTGGAGGTTAATTTGTCCTTTTTTTGCAAGAGACACCGAGTGTATTAGTATTCCAATATTCCTGTCTAGCTCTACCAAAGCCAATTCAACTTGTTACGTCCTAGCCGGTACAATCAAACCCATGCGCATCAATATAACGCGCTCGGCCGGTATCTCACTCTCAACGACCGATAACGTACCAACACATTTTTCATTCACCCCTTACCATCACTCATCGATCATAAACTCTTAAGTAACTCTACAATATCATATATTCTCGAGTATCGGGTAAATTAACCTAATATAGATACAGAATTTGAAACTGCAGCCACACATAAACATCCTGTCAACTTATAGATACTCTGTCTGGCAATAATTTTTCAAATTCCTCTTATTCATATTTCTTTCCAACGAAAGTCTTGGGCGATATCACTGCTCAAATAACCATAGTTATAAACAAGCTTATTATTACTCTCCGAATATTAACTCGAAACCATACTTCCTTTTTTTACAGGTATTCTCCACGCGAGGTGACGATCTCATGTCACCTTCGCGTGATCGAGATAATCCCCTCTACTAAAACAAAAAGTCTTACAAAAATCAAACCAATCAAAATCAACTAAATTTACAAACTCCGCCTTGCCGAAGCGTAATGGTTAACCCTCTGCAAGACTCAGGCAGAGTTTTCGTTCAACCTTCATAGAGTCAAAACCTCGAAATACAAAATCTCCGCACTTCTCGAACCTCTTGCGAAAAACCCAAACTCTGTATAAATACGCACTCTGTAAACTACAAACGAAGGTCTGAAACTAACATTATCAATATTCAACAAGTGAACAAATCTCAATAAAACTTATGTTATCGGTTGGTTATATACAAAACCCAAGTTTTATTTTATTTCTCTCACCAAAGAGAACCACGTTCATCTCATCAATATCCATATATCTCCTCATTAAATATAAATTGTGTACGGAATTCGCTGGCGATCAACAAAAGACTCACTTGTGCGGAAAACTTTATCGCTATTCAAAGTTCGCGCCCTAACTCTGATCGCACCGCGTCTTCACCCTATATCTCCCTCTCGGGACGTAACAAACTTCTAAACACATTTCAGTAATGAGGGATTCTCTTGCCAAAAGTTTTTCTTCTTCAATTATCGTAGATATCGTTATTGATGCTCTGAAAATTTGAGTTAATTTCGTCAAATTTTTTGTTGTACTTCAGGAATAAGTCTTCAGATTTCTGTAAACTCAATTGTAATATTTGTGTTTGATTTTTTAATAATTCTGCAATACGTTTATTATCTGTTCTAGCAGCGTCAATTTCTGTGCTATAGTAAGTAGCATCGTCTTCGCTTAAAGTGCCAAAAAGTACTTTACTAATTTTACCCACAAAATCAAATAAACCTCGCCTGTTTCTGTGTAGGCTTGGTATTCCTATTGCAGAGAATAATTTATATTTATCTTTATTGATTATATTCAACTGCTTTTGCCAAGTACGTTTAATGTATTAAGAATAACTGAGTTCAGCGCATTTCTGTTAGCGACTGTACTCCGACTCAAGCCGAGCTCGACTCGGATAACTTCGGCAACTCTCGTGCTCCGAAGCGAGCCGACCGACAGCTTACTCAGTCTGTCTCGAACCCCGAGCAAAGAAAGGGGAGCACATGTTGTGCGGCTTTATATCTACGAATATTAATCAATAAATAGTTAATCATCATTCATACTCGCCACCTCAATTTATTTGTTTACGCGTTCACAATCTCCTGCATCAACATAATGAATTCTATTTCGTTGTAATTTTCTACACATAGATCTTGGAGGACGTTGAGGCTTCTTTTGACTTCACTCTCCTCCCACGTTAGTTCGTCCAAGTTATAATATGACACAAGATTGAATTTTTCATGGAAAAACTTGACATCTCCTAAATACTCCATGTAGAGGCTTGGTAATATCGGGAACTCTGTCTCCTTGAAATTCTGTCCATTACTTGTTATGATACTAGTCAATAGTATCCTGAAACAAATTAACGTTAGCATATTTTATCCTATTTGCATTGTGACAGGAAAGTCGAAACTCACCCTCGACGTGGTTAAGTAACCACGTAAGTAACAAATAACAACTTGCCTATGTCTCTGTAGGGCCGAGAATATCTTTAAGAAGCGAGTCCGCTATACGCGAGTACGAATTGTCGATATGTTACGTATTTATGATCGTTATCCATAAATTAAATATCGGCTGTTGATCTTCAGATCTAAGGGCAGACGCGCGTGCGCCAATTTGTGAACTAGGAAGGGCATAGAGACCCAAAAGAGGGGATATAACCCGAGGGTCTAGCGTATCGCGTACGAAGAATTATTAAGAACTCCTTATCGGTATCTTGTTTCGGAAGGACGTCAACTTGTGACTCCTTGTTCAGGCCCTGTACCGTCCGTGTCGTCAAACTTGCTTCTCGGCCCCGAGTTCGTCTAAATTTGTTACTTTGTTACGTCCCGGGAGAGGGATCGAGTACGAGTTTTGTGACCACCGGATTTGGAGCGCGAAGATTTGAATATCTTTCGCCGGAGAGTCTGAGTCGCGGTCCGCGACTCGCGAAATACAAATTTATTATCAATGTGGGTTTTTATACCCGATACTCTTCGGAGATGTTTTGGAAGTTCTGGATCGGAAAAATCTTTGAGTGATTTTTCCGAATAAAGTATTAGCCGATTTAACAAATTAACAGAGTTTTATTTAATATTTTAATCACTATCGTTTTACAAGTTCGGTACAATTTATTGTTTGTCGATAATAGTTCGGATTATCGCGGATTGAGAGATCTCGGTCTCGTCAATCGAGTTTTAATAATTCGGTCGAAGTCCGGATAATTTCTAAGTAAATTTTTGTCTGGATTTTAACGGACGTTACGACGACGTGAACAGAGTAAACTTTTTATCGAAGTGTGTATATAAAATAGAATTGAACAGAGTTTATATAGTAAGTTTTGATCGAGGTAGTGGGAGATGATTCACGTCTCCCACGGATTAACAAAAACGTATTCATACGCTATAAGATGTAGGTCAGATTTGGTATGGGAGGAGATCTCCCTATTTTTAAATGTTACAAAGTTGTTATTTAAAGTTTGTACATAGAGGTTTCGTTTACAGAGTTTTTTTATAACAGTGGTGCATAGACGCACGCATTGCGTCTAGCAGTCGTTAACCCATTTTTGGCTTCCGGGTGTTTGCTTTTTGAGTTCGAGCATTCGTTACTTTGGGTAGGGGTTATCGTAGTTCAAAAATAAAAGGCAGTACATTATAAAGTTTATGTCGTACTGCGTGCGTGTATCGAAAGATAATTAGAAAAGGAGGAAAAGATGTTTGCTGTGGGAAAACACTTGAAGAGTTTTTCCCGTGCCCTATTTTAACTTTTACGACTTTTCGAGGAAGTGTCCACTGTCAATCTCAGAGGAGGTTTGTTACTAAATTTATAAAAGAATTTGTATGCAGTGGCTTTTATATTAAGAAGAATCTAATAGTAAAAAGTAGGACGTTACACGTGCCGTGAGTTTTTGAACGAGGGGTATTTGACGACTGCCATAAATTTGGGTGCACTTAGTGACTACATATGCTTCGCCGAAAGAAGATACCAATAGACGCGTGCCCTGCAAGTACCTAATGTTGGTATTGCGTGTTTTTTAATGGGGGCTAAAAAAAAGAGTTCGAGCGTGAGAGCTGGAACGTAACAACTTGAGCCATTCTGAAGAATTGTAGATTGTGTCTCCACGCCGGCGATCGTTGAAATTTGTCAATTCGGCTTCGGCAAACCGTGTATTGAGCTTTGTCAATTCCTCGAAGATAGAGCGATTGGTATTCGCCGGAGGGAATTGAGAGAAAATTTGTATTGACCAAATATTCACGTAAGTGTTGAATAAACTGTATTTCTTTGCTTTAGCACGCTATCTTTGATTTTCGCAATCCATGGGTCCCCAACTGTTCCCCCCTTGTGGATTCGTCTCGTGCCGGTTTTGAAAAGTAATAATTGAAGATAGTTCTGATAGAATCTGTAAAACTATCTGGCGCCCAACAATTGTTTGTTAACGATAATTTTGATAATTGTAATATTTGCCAAAGAGCCCTACCAGCCACTGACCCAGGCCGCGGTAGGTGAAGGATTTACTCGGCCAGTGTGAGCTGAGAAAATAAAACCTGTCTCATTTGGCGCCCAACGTGGGGCAAAGTTGGAAAATTTTGAATAATTAGTAAAAGTTGGAAAATTCCAGATAATTTTGGGAAAATATATTAACGTCGGTTAAAATTTTGTGAAAATTCAGTCAAAGTTTTGTAGTGCCTAAAATTTTGGAAATTTTCAAAAGTATCGTGAATAATTTATGAAACAATATTTCCGAATATATTTGATTCGGCAGTCCTCTTCAAAGCTGTCTCCAATAAGTGTTTATTGTTCCTGCGAACTGTTGATTTTGTAAATTTATGTCATTTTTCCTAATATGATAATTTATTGCGGGATTGCGAACATGTACAATCAGTAAAACTGAAAATTTTGTGGAAATTTGTCGATAATCGTGTATTGCGAAAGATTAATCGTCCAATTAATTTATTGAATCGTCGTAAAGTAAATTATTTATTTACTGCGTCCGTAAAATTGTTTATAACGTATTGTATGAATTTAATTATTTGTGAAATTTTCACCCAGTAATTGTTTGGGAATTTTGAAAGATTTATTATGGAACATTTCCGTATATAAAACTGTGTATTCCAATTGAAATCTCAGTATCGTGTTATTACAACAGAAATTTATTTGTCAAGCGTCTATTGTTATCGAAGATTTATGACGAGTAATATTATTTAAGTAACCAATCGAAATTTATGACTGCTATATTGTCTCTGTTATTATTTCTTACGAAATTTGTGAATTGCTTTCTCTCTATAAATTGAGAATATTTCTTGTCGCGTATTTATGAATTTGTATTTTCGTACATTATTTCATGTGTGTAATTTTGTATTATTATACTGGCGTATTTATTACTCTGTGAATTTGTGTAAATCTCGACAATCATTGGTTAAACTCCGAAATTTTTTTTGTGTGTATCGTAAAGGTTTTGTCTCTAATACAGCAATCAGGTAAACAATATTAATTCGTCGAATTGAAATTCCCATCAGTCTGAAAATTTATGACGTTTGTTTGGGAAATAAAAGTTTTGAGTGAGGCGAGAGATGTTGTTCGTCAAAATTTGAGCAACGTTAACGGGATCTCGGAAAATTCGGTCCTAAAATTTTTAAAATTTCGACGCGTTGTACGATTTATTCGAGTTATTTGGCAAAGAATTTTCATTTGAAAAATACCCGCAAAATAATATGGAAATATTTATCGTAAATTTATGATTATTACATTGAAAATTATTTAATTGAAATGAATAACGATGTTTTCTACCCCACCTAAACGAGTTACGCGGTCGAGAAAGACATTGTCAAAAGATATTGACGAAAATCCGTCAATTGAGAAGAATTCGGATCTGCCGATCGGTGGAGCGCCTTCGACTATAGTTCGGCAGGAAGAAAGGCGAAGTGGGGAAATGGAATCCCAAGCCGTTGACGATCCAAGAGAGGGGAGTTTTGCCCCTACTCAGGAACCTAACGCGGCTAACACTTCGAATAACGCTTCAATTGCTCTCGCGACGTCTGTACGAGGAAGCATAGGGATCGGTAGGGGAAGGGGCTCGCGAGGTACCACCCCTATTCCAAATGAAAGAATTCGAAATATACCGCTAGAAAATTCAGTAGCAAATTTATATAAAAAATTAGATAATTTCGAAACAAGACTTCAGAGCGTAGGTATTCTCGAAAACAAAATGAGTGAACTCGTGGAAGGTTTAAAATCATTAAAGACGACACAGGAAGTTTTCACGCGACTCAACCTTACGTCTGAGGGGGGAGCCGCGCAAACTGGACAAGGGTCAAATTTGCAACCAATGGGTTTGTCAGTCGAGTCGACAATGGGGCCGTCAGTTGGTTCGTCAATTGCACAACCAACGGGGCAGTCAATTGCTTCGGCGACGGGGCAGGCAATTGGTTTATCAGGGAATTGTGACGACGATATATCGAGTACCACGCACACAAACCGCCAGAGAAGAAGAATTGATCCGTCAAATATTACGTCTGTTGATGTTGACGGAATTATTAATTCAAACCGAAATTTGCCAATTATCGCGTCTGTCGATATTGACGAAGGCGGTAGTTTTCAAGGTCATTCGGGACCACCGCGTTTTGAAGCGGATAATCAGCCTCGAGAAAGATTTTCTAATCCCTCGGGTGCTTTTGTTAAATATTCTCGTGGACTAACCCGGGGAAGCGCTGGTTTCGCCGAACCGTGGGTTGAGATGTCCACTAACGAGATGAATGAACCCCGCGCTAGCCTGGAAGCGAATAGAGTTCGTTTTTCAGAAGGAAATGCGCGCACGCGATTAATTCGTGAGGGTTTACCGTCGTCTGACGTAAATCCAAACAATATGGCAAATAGAATACGACGAAATGCTCGATCGGCGATTCTACCAAACTCCACCGAAGAACCGGGTGGCCGACGATCTGTCGAACCCCCGAATAATTTTGTCAGAGTAGTTTACCCGCGCGTGACTCCCGAAGGTGATCTCTATCGTCTCGAAGAGGCGTCCTGACTGCACGAAGTAGCGAGTAGAGCGAGAGCGACGACAGTGAACTCGACTTTAGTAATCGCCGTGATTTACAACGAAATCACACTTTTCCACCTTCATCACGTATGAATATGAGCGCGAATAATATCGCTGCCCTTCAATACAACCGAGAACTCGATTCAGCGGTAAAAATTGGACGGATTGTCAACACTTGGAAAATTACTTTTCCAAAGACTGAAAAAGATCCGCAACAGTTTTTGTCGATCTTGAAAGAGAAACTAAGTACAAGCGGGATAAGCAAAGATCTTTTTGTCCCGTATTTATCGAGCATTTTCGATGGTCCTCATCGCTCGTAGTTTTTACTAAACAAACACCGCTTACAATCATGGAAGGATTTCACGCGAGCTTTCCGTTTTCAATGGGGAGTGAAGAAAGACGACGGCGCTCTTTTCCTCGACATACGAGATTTAAAACTCGACAAAGGCGAAACCTTTGCCGAATTTATCTGTCGAGCTCGGATGATATTCGAAAGAATGAGACGACCACCACCTTTCCGTGATCAATTAACGAAAATTTTGGTAAAATCAAATCCGCGACTAATCTTCGACGTCTTAAATGCAAAAATCGATAACTATGATGACCTTCTACACTTTATAAACGAACGAACGTACCTTTATCGACAATCGGTTGACGCATATAAAGAATCGCGAAGTAGAAGTAACAAGTTCGACTTAAACTTCTTAGGCGAAGATGCGACAGAAACAAATGACGGTTCCCTTACCGCGAACGAAGACAGTGACGAACCAACTGATCTAAATTTAATGCAACCAGCTCGTTCGGTTAAACCCAACAAGATCAATTCACTTCATAGTTCTAAAAGCCTGAACAAACAACGGCTTGAAGCGAATTTGGCACGTTTTGACAAGGAACGTCATGCCTCAACCGATAATCAAGAGAAAGACGTCGCAGCTTTTCAATCAAAACCCGTTCGAGACGTTAGCAAACTTTTCTGCTATAATTGTGGCCAGACAGGACACGCAGGGCGCTTTTGTACTGCCGACAGGCAGACTGTGTGTCTCATCTGTCAAACAATTGGACACGTCAATAAGGATTGTCCAAAACGTCCGGGAAACGAGCAAGCCCAACAGTAACCGAACCTCGAGCTACTGTCATGAAGGGCATGCAAGAGGTATCGTCCGTACCAAACAACCAATATCAAAGTCGAAGAGGTGAAAAACTTGGATAAAATCGACAATCCCCTTAATATCGGCGATAATATTCAAATAGGAAACAAGGCCACAGGGGACAATAGTTTGTCAACGCAATTATCGCTTATGTGCGACTTACCCAGTGACTCTGAAGTTTCAGACGACGAAATTGTCGAATCGAAGAGATTCGGATCGGGCTATTGTGTAGAACCGGAGGTACAGCTGACAACTCTCACAACCGAAGAAGATTGCGAGAACGCGACCGACACCGAGCAGAATGATCAATTTCACCCACAGAATTTGAGAGACTGGAAACCACCTAATTGGTCGCCTCATTTATTTTCGACCTTGCCCGAAAGGAATATTTTCCGTACAAACAATAGTCTGAAAGAACCGAACCGAGTCACTCGTATTCCAATTGAAATTTCTATTTTCGGTGAAAAACTTTCCGGAATACTGGACAGCGGAAGTGAAAGGTCATACCTTAGCCAACCTGTCTACGAACAAGTAAAAGACCGACAAGTTACGAACTTATCAGAGGATTTAACGTAAAAAAATGGAGTTCGTTTAGGCGATAGATCAATAGTCAAAACAAAAGGCGGTGTTTGTTTCGTGATCGATGTAGGTGACGTGTATGGACCGCAATGGTTCAGCATTCTCCCAAATTCATCAAGCCCCGTAATCTTAGGAATGGACTTTTGGACAACATTCAAAGTTAAAATAAATTCGACAACGAAAACATGGACCCTTGAAGGAAGTAAATATTCTTACCTTATGACGCGACGTGACGTTACGCGAACCGATTTAAAAGCATTAACGGTAGAACAAACTGATAAACTGAAATGTTTTCTCGACACCGAATTTGTTAAATTAGATAACGAGTCCACGGGCGTGACGGATTTGGTACAACACGAGATTGAAATAAAAGACCCCATCCCTCATCGACAAAAACCTTATCCGCGTAGTGGATCAATCCGCGAATTTATTAATAACGAAGTAGACCGACTGCTTGAGAAGGGTTACATACAGTGGAGTAAGAGCGATTGGGCTTGCTCACCTGTGGTAGCGCCGAAAGCGAACGGAAAATTGAGATTTTGCATCGATTGTAGGCCGGTAAATCGACAAACGACGAAACCTGCTTATTTCCTGCAGAATATGAAATCCATCTTGTCTCAATTACATAAAGCTAAAGTAGTTTCGACTCTTGATATGAGCGAGGCATTTCACCAAATTCCGATGAGTCCTGAGAGCCAAAAGTACACGGCATTTGTTGTCGAAGGAAAAGGTTTGTTGGAGTGGGTTCGAATGCCCTATGGGTTGACGGGCGCTCCATCTACTTTTCAAAGCCTCATGGACAAATTAAAACGAAGAGTCAAGGAATTAATTCTCGACAGGGAACTACCGAATTATTGGTCAGATCAAATCTTCGGGTACCTTAACGATTGGATTATCGTCAGTCAAGACCTTGACGAACATCTAGCTCTTCTATCGTTGTTGTTCGAAGTTTTACGCGAAGCTAAGTTAAAAATAAACCGTGAAAAGAGCAGCTTCGCGTGTAAAGAAGTAAAATTTCTCGGATATATCGTCGACGAATTAGGTATTCGACCAAATCCCGAGAAAATCCAACCAATTCTCGATTTCCCCGTCCCCAAGGATCGAACGCAATTACGACAATTTAATGGTTTGGTAAATTGGTATCATCGACATTTAAAAAATATTGCTCGTGTGCAGGGACCGCTAAACAAATTGACAAGTCCAAAAGTACCATGGAAATGGACAAATGTCGAACAAAATTCCTTCGACGAAGTCAAATCAGCTTTAGCCAGTACCCCAAGGTTATATACGCCGATTCCTAAACAACCCTTTATTTTATATACCGATGCGAGCGATTTCGGATTGGGTGCCATCTTAGTTCAAGAAGACCCTGTTAGTGGCAAGGAAAATTTATTAGAAGTTTTGAGTCGACCGTTGCGTGGAGCCGAAATCCACTACACGACGACCGAAAAAGAATGCTTAGCAGTGGTGTGGGCAGTAGAAAAGCTTGGAAGCTATCTCGAGGGCATGCCGTTTAAGGTCGTCACTGATCACCAAGCCTTGCAATGGTTATACGGGCTGAAAAGTCCAGTAGGTCGTTTAGCAAGATGGGCGATCTTCCTGTTACAACATTCTATGACAGTCGAATACCGACAAGGTACGACAAATGAAGCCCCTGACGCACTCTCACGTATGCATAATGTCGACGTTGATCCGTTAGGTTGGGAAGAAATTGTCTAACAAACTACTCAAAGTCGAGTTCTATTGACAACAATTCTCGATCAGAGTTGGTACGAGACTAAATTCGGCCTGGTCCAAAAACAGCCTGAAAGATTCAACGAATGGAAAATCGAAAATGACGAGCTGTATTATTATAGGCCCGACTTTTGTAAACTATTTATCGACGATGAATCCGTGGAAAAGAGTTGTCAAATCATCGGACGTTCTGAATATATTGCGCGAAAATCATGAAACGCCACAAGCACGCCATTTAGGTAGGGATAACACTTACGATCGAATTGGACGAAATTTCTACTGGCCGGGTATGACTCGTGACATCCGAGCTTACGTCGAGGTTTGCGATGTGTGCATAAAGTTCAAAGCGAATCAGAACCCGATAAAAGGTCCTCTCATGACTAGACCTCTATTAAAACCTTGGTCCCAACTCTCAGTCGACACAGTCGGACCACTTACTCGTTCGAAAAAGAGAAACATCTATGTTATTGTCGTACAAGATCTTTATACGAAATTCATCGAACTTTTCCCTGTCCGAAGCCAGACCGGGAAGACTGTAGTTAAAACTCTCGAGATCGTATTCGACCGGCGGGGAACACTCCCAGAATCGATCATTACCGATAACGGACCCGAATACATTAATAAGGCGGTAAATGCATTTTTGACAGCCAAAAGGATTAACCATATTACTACTCCATTGGCTCATCCCCAGGCGAATCCTGTAGAAAGGGTAAATAGAACAATTAAACCTATGATCGCTGCATTCTTAAAAGACAACCATAACGAATGGGATGAACATCTGTCGAAACCGCAGCTCGCTTACAATACGGTACCTCATGCCGGTAGCCGAGTTTCGCCTTTCTTCCTAAATTTTGCACGTGAAGCCGAGTTTAGTATCCGGGAGCGTTCCGCCGACGATAGTCCGCCAATAACAAACGCGTTGGTTGACGAGTGGGCAAAGAGAATATCGAAATTTGATGAACTACGACATAAAGTTGAAGATCAAATGAGAATCTTTCGAGATAATCGTAATGCCAAAATTAATTCGACTAGGTCCGAAAAAATTAATTTGTCAATCGGAACAGAAGTTTACTTTCCAAACAAACGTCTGAGCAGTAAAACTGTAGGTTACGCCGCAAAATTAGGGCATAAATACGTAGGGCCCGCGGCAATTAAACGCATACTCGGACCAATGATTGTAGAACTCGCTTATAAGAATGATAAAGTCATCGGCAAATATTACATAACTGATTTAAAAATACCTCGACGTAGTTTACGTAGTTGTAACGCTTCTTAGAACTTCAATGTAACAACTGTTCCGGGAAAGAAGAAATAGCTTCCTGGTGATGCCAGCAACAGAACGGATCAAACCGGTCAAAGGAGCGGCGACAAGAAGTTGGACTGGGAGAATAAATGAAAGTCGTTCTGGCCACAGATCGAGTTTATTGGGCCTACCTTTGATTCATACGAAACGAACTAAGCGATTGCTAATCAACCAATCAGCTAATATATCATTGACCGGCATTCATGAAAACTCCACAGGCGAAACCTCTGCCAACAACGATGAAACTAAAAGGTCATCAAACTCTCGGAAGAAATCGAAATCCCAAATCGCCGAAGTTTAAATTGATAGAACCAACCATGGTTTTGGTTGTAACAATTTTACGTAAAATATCAAGCGGAATCGAGTATTCTTTAAAATTATCCTCGATTGCCCTCTCCGTTAGGCGAGCAACTTCGAATTGCCCCATTCTGGAGGCAGCGGCTGCACTCTTCACCATGATCAATCCGTCGCCATTACATTTCGAATGTGGTAAACTGGCGCTTTTCTCTACATCACTTCGAAGACTGCCAGTCGACATATCGGCCGGATTCTGCACAGTCTGTGAGATGGCAAGTTTCGACATTGATTATTGCATATTTCCATGCGGTATCGAGATACTCGATGATCACCAACATCTCATCCGGAAACGCAAGAAAAAAAAAATTTTGAAGAAAAGCACCGAGACTGAAGTCGACAGTTCGTGGGACTCTCCAAAGTGTGTCCATGCATTCCGGACTCAAGAGAGTCTACTCTTTGTTCGCAGTATTGTCAATACGACGACCCCCATGATGTCCAACGGAAATCGGGATTATGCAATCTGAGCATTATATGAATTGTCAATTGAGAAAACCTTCGACGAGATATTCTACGTAAATTGGAGTTTTCGACAAAGAAGAATTGGGAATCATGGTTCCAACCAACTACAACTTCAAGAGGAAAATCACCAACTCAGACCTTGAAGCACTTGCCAATGGATGACTTCGAATGATTTTTCGACGATATTTGAAAATGAGAGATATTATCACTTACCTATGGCTTTAATTTTGAGAACTAGTTCAAACTTCACTGCGTTAAAATATAAAGTCGTCTGGTTACGTTTTGTAACAAAATTATACATAACGATACTTATATTTCGCCTGAACTTGGAGTACGTCCTGAACTACACATCCTACAACCTAGTAATTTACGTGTTGTGCTCGTCGTAACCTATCCACCACGTTGCGAGAGTCTCAGATTTTTTCAGGCTACCCTCTTTGGTTTGAAGCCAGCGTGCTCGAGTGAGGGTTTACAGTTTTCACATGAGATAAGGACCATGTGGATTTCTCCGGCGGAGGTCAACTCGACTCGTTACCACGTCAAGGTTCGAGGGGGGAGAATGTGACAGGAAAGTCGAAACTCACCCTCGACGTGGTTACTTGCCTATGTCTCTGTAGGGCCGAGAATATCTTTAAGAAGCTAGTCCGCTATACGCGAGTACGAATTGTCGATATGTTACGTATTTATGATCGTTATCCATAAATTAAATATCGGCTGTTGATCTTCAGATCTAAGGGCAGACGCGCGTGCGCCAATTTGTGAACTAGGAAGGGCATAGAGACCCAAAAGAGGGGATATAACCCGAGGGTCTAGCGTATCGCGTACGAAGAATTATTAAGAACTCCTTATCGGTATCTTGTTTCGTAAGGACGTCAACTTGTGACTCCTTGTTCAGGCCCTGTACCGTCCGTGTCGTCAAACTTGCTTCTCGGCCCCGAGTTCGTCTAAATTTGTTACTTGAGCCATTCTGAAGAATTGTAGATTGTGTCTCCACGCCGGCGATCGTTGAAATTTGTCAATTCGGCTTCGGCAAACCGTGTATTGAGCTTTGTCAATTCCTCGAAGATAGAGCGATTGGTATTCGCCGGAGGGGATTGAGAGGAAATTTGTATTGACCAAATATTCACGTAAGTGTTGAATAAACTGTATTTCTTTGCTTTAGCACGCTATCTTTGATTCTCGCAATCCATGGGTCCCCAAGTGTTCCCCCCTTGTGGATTCGTCTCGTGCCGGTTTTGAAAAGTAATAATTGAAGATAGATCTGATAGAGTCTGTAAAACTATCTGGCGCCCAAAAATTGTTTGTTAACGATAATTTTGATAATTGTAATATTTGCCAAAGAGCCCTACCAGCCACTGACCCAGGCCGCGGTAGGTGAAGGATTTACTCGGCCAGTGTGAGCTGAGAAAATAAAACCTGTCTCAGCATGTACGATTATTTCTTTCTTATTTTTAGCGATTTTATAGTTGACGTCTGAAATTTTTTCGATTATTCGATATGGTCCCTCAAATGGAACGTTCAACGCATTCGTCCTATCGTTGGCTGTACTTTCTTTTCTTAACCGAACGAAATCTCCGGGATGAAATTCTTGAGGGTTGATCATCCGATCGTATCGGTCTTTCGTACGCCTCTTGCTGTCGACAATTATTCGTTTACTTTCTTGTAATGTCGTTGCGATCTTCGTTTGTAGATTTTGCGAATATTCAGAGTAGGTCGTGTTGGTCCTCTTCAATGATGAAATACTTCTAGTATTGGTACCAAAGATTAGCTCGTGCGGTGTAAAACCGGTGCTATCGTGTTTCGACGTATTATAGTAAATATTCGCAAAGTGAATTCGTTGGTCCCAATCATCAGCGTTTTTATTTGTAAAATGACGAAGATAATCTTTCAATACCTGGTGACTTCTTTCTAGACCACCATTACTCTCTGGGTGGAAACTGGTCGTGGTGATATCCTTGATTCCTAACATTTTTGTAAAATTCTTCATTAGGTCGCTGGTAAAGTTTGTTCCTCTGCTGTCAAAATTGCGCGGGGTACTCCGAAATATCTGACGTATCCTTTCAAGAATGCCTCAATTATTGAAGAAGCTGTAAAATCTTTAAGTTCCAGTGCTACACAATATTTTGTCAAGTAGTCTTGTAGAGTTAACACATATTTATTCCGATCGGCTATCAATGGTAAGGGTCCGCAAATATCCATGGCAATCTGGTCGTTGCCAACTGCTTTGGTGTATCAGTGATCACCATAGGCATTCTTGTTGGATGTCGGTTAGCCTTGTTCCTCTGACAAATCACACAGCTTTTCACAAAGTTTTCAACGTCCTTCCTCAAAGGCTTCCAAAAGAAATTCTGTGATATTCGATAATAAGTTTTCTTGACTCTACCATGTCCTCCTAATGGACTGTTGTGATTTTCCTCAAGGATTTGCTGGATGTCTTCTGTTCGGGATCAGTCGTTCTTTATCGTGATTATACACCGTACAATCACTCGGATTGAAAACTTCTCGCCATTGTTTTTCAATGTTTTTCTCCGAAATTCCAGTTAATCGAATACAACTTTCGTGATCAACGTGGATTTCTTCCTATTCTTCAGCGACTGCAAGACAACATAGTTCTCTGATTTGTTCCAACAGTTCGTCACTCGTTGTTCCTTGACTCACACTCATTACCACGTGATATTCTCGATCGTCCTTCTCGGAGTAGACTTCGAGACTCTGTTCTTCGTTTTCTCTTTTTATATTCCACTTCGTATTCGTATTCCTCCAGTATTACTCTCCATATAGCCAGTTTTGAATAAGGATCTTTGAGGTTCATGAGCCAAACTAGTGGTCGATGATCAGTAATGATTTTGAATTTACGACCATATAGATATGGTCGGAAATTTTTCACATACCATACTATGGCTAATAGTTCTTTCTCCGTTGTCGAATAATTTTGCTCAGTTTTATTTAGTGTTCGACTCGCGTAAGCTATTTGATGTTCCTCTCCATTTTTTTTTTTGGATAGTATGCCACCTAATGCAATACCAGAAGCGGCTGTAGTTAATGTGAATTCCCGTGAAAAATCAGAAAAAGCTAAAATTGGTTCTTTGCATAGTTCTTCTTTCAATATCAAGAAGGATCTTTCCTGTTCGTTACTCCAAATCCATGGGACATCCTTGCGTAAAAGTTGAGTTAGAGATTTTGACTTCTTACTATAATCTTTGATAAATTTTCTATAGTATCCGGTAAGCCCTAAAAATTGTTAGATATTCTTAACGTTCTCTTTGGCCTCGGGAATTCTGTGACGCTCTTACATTTATCTGGATTAGGCTTGACCCCTTCTGTCATTACATGACCCAAATATTCTAATTCTGGCTTTAAATATTCACATTTGTCGGGATGCAATTTCAATTTCATTGCTCTTATTCGTTTCAAGAATGTTCGTAATTTTTCGTTGTGTTCTTCCAAGGTTTTTTCGTAAATGACTACATCGTCCAAGTACACGAAACAAGTTCGTCCTCTTAATCCACGTAAATCGTCTATCAACGTCTATCATTCGTTGCAATGTCGCCGACGCCTTCTTCAAGCCGAAAGAAATTCCCAAATATTCGAAATGACCGTGTGGAGCACTAAAAGCTGTCTTCTGACAGTCTTCTTTCTTCATTGTGATCTGGTGGAAACCACTTGCTAGATCGAAAGCCGAGAAGTATCTCGCGTTCCCTAGTTGATCTAAAATTTCCTCAATATTGGGAAGCGGGTATGCATCGGATCGCGTTTTTTCATTTAATTTCCGAAAATCAATTACGACAAGCCACTTTTGTTTTCTCGACGCATCCTTTTTCTTAGGGATAACCCACAAGGGCGAGTTGTATGGAGAATTAGATTCTTGAATAATTGCCTTTTCCTGCATTTCCTCAATCTGTCGGGAGATTTCGGAATGTTGAGCTGGCGGATAACGATATTGTTTTACATTAATCGGCTCTTCGTCGGTCGTTTTTATAAAATGTCCTGCCAAATTTGTACAAGGCAGTGACTCACCCGGTAGATAAAAAACGTCTTGGCAGGAATATATTATTTCCCAAAGTTCAACGCGGTCATTCTTATTTAAAATGTGGCTCAATCGAGTATTCTCTTCCAATACTTTACTTCTCGAGAGTGAATAATTAGTTGAATGTTTAGAATTTTGGAATTATTTGTCCTGTTGAAAATAATAGTTCTTTGTTTGGCTAGTATTATAGCGTCTTCTTTCTCTAAAAACGGTCTGCCGGCGATCTTCCGTCGTCTACTATCGGGAAATCGTCCCGGACGATGAGAACAATTTATTCCATTTTGTCGACAGTGATTTTACATTCTTCCTCGCACGCACGATTTGTCATTAATTCCGGTTATTTTGGCTCGCATTTTTCTAACGGGAAGTCCCAGCGTGCATTTAAATTTTATCACGTTTAGTGATGCTCCTGTGTCTGCCAAGAGTGAATAAGTTCGCTGTCCGTAGACGCTGTCAACTCTGAGCGTGAAGCTTACTCCGGGATTAATTCATTTTCTTGAGATGGTGTATAATTTATAGGATTTGGCGGCTTGCTTGGAAACAGGCGCGGTTGGAAATTATGAGCGTTATTTTTCTTTTTGGTTCAGAGCAATCTCTGATAAAATGTCCAAAACGTCCGCAATTGTGGCATGGAAATTTAGATACGTTGTTTTTCGTAGCAAAAAAAAGTTTCTTTGACTTTATTCTGCGAATTCTGATTGTTCGATTTTTATGAAAAAGTGTTTGAATTCGGTTTCACGTATAGTGCACGTGAAATTACGAATAATTTGATGCTCTGATTGAGACCTCTGGTGTATTGAGTCAATCCCTGAGTTTCTTCGTTTATCAATGAGAATAAACGATGTGTTGCACTCAAATTCGAATAATTCTTAATTGCTCTTTTTACGTTGACATGACAGGTATCGAATCGTTTGTTATACGCGAGTATATTGTCCTTTCCTTGCTGACATTTACTTCTGTCGAGTAACGCGATATCGTACGATTTATTTTTGCCGAAATTATTTCTCAAAATTTGAAACAAATCTGTTGGTGTTCGGATGTCGTGTCCGTCAATCATTTTTCTCGCGTGTTTAATAATTTTCTTCGAAATTACTAATCGAATAAACATTTTTTTTTATTCTTCAGGGACTTAATTTAAAATACTTTGTGTTTCGAAAATGAACGTCTCGACCGATATGTTATTTCCATCGAATTCTGTAATCAATTCGAGATGAGCTTTCAAAACTTTTATTGTGGAAGAATTGATTCGACCGTGCTCATTTTCTGATATTGAATGCTCGTCATTCTCTGAAACGTTATCATTTGGACGCGTTCTGTTTCCTTGTTGGTCTGGCAAATTATCGAGTCTACTATTTATTTTAGCTATTTCTTTTTGGATTAACGCAAGAGTCGAAGTTATGATTTATTTTTATTTTTATTTTTTTATTTTTTTAGTTTATTTTTTTTGAATGTTCTTTTTCTAAGTATTTTCCACTTTTCACCAGTGAGAGTCAAATGTTCATTATCAAAGTTCACTATTCGCTGTTCAATTTTTCGGTCACTGATTTGAATATCCCACCGCTGCCACCAAAATTATGTTATGCCATGTGGGATTAGTTAAAACGTTGAATAAATTCGTACAAGTTTAAAGTCACACACTCGAAATAATTTTATTTATCAAATATATAAAATTCTCGTGTCACAATGTTTGTTACCAAACTCCTCCGAAACGGCTGGACCGATTTGTATGAAATTTTGTGTGCATATCGGGTATGTCTGAGAATCGGCCAACATCTATTTTTCATACCCCTAAATGATAAGGGTGACCCACCCCTAAATAATAAAAAAAAATGTTTTGACAAAATTTTTTATTTCTATTTTATTATAATTTAGCATTGAAAAATACATACAACTTCAATTTTTCACCCTTCTACGATCAACCCCTGTTTTTTAATTGCGATTTTTATGTTATTCTGTTCCATCCACAGATCCGCAATAGGGTTGCAAGATGGCAATCGAATATAGTAATTGTAGTACGATAAATTTTCCAATTGCTCAAGCTACAAAGTGAAAATCACGCTATTGTCATCAATTGTAAATGGATATATTTGTTACTTTAATAAAGAATAATGTATTAACTTTAATAAAGTATCCTTTAATTGTCTACAACACTTAATTCCTCTTTCAATTATAATTACATCCCCACACACTTTGGTGTTGGCTATTTTTTATTGAACTAAAAAAATATTTCCTAGAAATAATGTATAGGGCAAAACAACGTTTGCCGGGTCAGCTGGTAATATATAAAAGTTAACATTAAGTACATCAATTTAACAATTATGGGCTAATTCCTGTTGATTCTTAAATGCGTTTTCTGTCCCGTTGTTTCCTCGTTCGCAACTTCTTCCGAACTGACTGAATTTCTATAATCGTGGAGCGCGTCAAAAAATAATGCGCCCATCAAAAAGTATTTTTTTCTTGCCGTGAGAAACGGCGATAGCGAGGCGCGCTGCAGCCTCACGTGGCTACTTTACTCCTGTGGGAAAGAAATATTAACGACGAAGCGTTTAATATTTCTACAAAAAGAAAGAAGGAAATGAGATGGCGGCATAACAATTTATAGGACTAGATATCAGGGTCTACCGTAAAGCCTTACAACCATTAAAAGCTCGATTGTCGGTATTTCCAAACACCATCAGAGTCGCCAATTTCAAGTATAGGAAAGTTTTTCGGATACTAAATAACTCAATTATTTTGTGGAGTGTTATAACTTGTGAAAACGATTTTGACAGGCTTGCAGGCGTAATCCATTGGGAACCCGAACACTATATTGCCATCGCCAAACACATCAGTAGATATATGGGGCGGGTTCTAGTGTCAGATCCCTGCACCGACATTTACCGACCAGTGGGTGGTAGGTGAATCGGCGGAAAGGGTGATGGTGGGGGTGGGAGTTGGTGAAGGGGGTGGAGGAATTTTAGCCTGGAAACGAACCTTCGAGGGGTTGGAGTGGGTGGTACCTGGCGGTGGGAGGGGGCGGTGCGGGTAGGATTAGGAGGTGGGAGGGAAAATGGCGGGGAGAGGCCTTCGAAATTTCACGGTGCGTGTAGCCCGATTCCGTCAAACGTTGTATACAGCCTGTCCCGAAAGGGTCGAAGGATCTCTGAAGGGGTGGTATATCTCGAAATTCTGAATCGAAAAGTCCTCAGCGGTTTTTCGATCCGATGCACTCCTGGTGAGTTATTAATAATTAATGCGACGCGTTATTAATAATTAACACGCGTGACATGGACATGTGTGTGTGCATGGGTGTGAGGGCCCAAGCTAGGCAGCACGCGTTGATTGTACTGAAGGAGAACGCGAAAACAATAAGTAGCGCCCCGCGATGAAACATTTTTATAAGAAATAGATGATAAATGAATTAAATGAATTTATGTGGAATTGTAAATCCTTAATGGAAAGCGAAATCTCTACTGAAGACGTTAAAATTCCATTTATTTATTTACTTAAACTAAAAATAAACATCAGCTTGGCGTTTTCTCATACGATATTTTTACATTATTGATTGGAAACAAAAAAAAATTATACGCATTAATGGTAGAATTTTTCGCATGCTAATTAATTTATTTACATGATTGTCCGACTAAGTTAATTGATGAGTGATATAATCAACTCGATCAATGACACTCTCTCTCCTTACTTTTCGAATGAATTGTCTCGAAATAATTTAATTTAAGGTGTTTCTCAAGAGGGAAATAGCGAATATCCTGACAGGTAAAGATTTAAAAACTCTCGACACGGAGAAATAGAAATTTCAACATTTCAGTCTGTGACTATTTCCCAGAATGTATTTAGTTTCAACAAATCATAATTTGCAGACATTTGTAAGGTTGAGGAGTGGATGAATGAGTGCATGTGACAATCATGTGAATAAATTAATTAGCATACGTAAAATTCGACCATTAATGCGTATAATTTTTTTTTGTTTTTCAATAATGAAAAAATATCGTATGAGAAAACGCCAAGCTGATGTTCATTTTTAGTTTAAGTAAATAAATAAATGGAATTTCAACTTCTTCAGTAGAGATTTCGCTTCCCATTAAGGATTTACAATTACACATGAATTCATTTAATTCATTTATAATCCACTTCATATAAAAATGTTTCATAGCGGAGCACCACTTATTGTTTCCGCGTTCTTCTTTAATACAATGAACGCGTGCTGTGGTGCTGCCTAGCTTAGGCTCGCACACCCATGTACACGCTCACGTCCACGTCGCGCGGCGTAGCCCTGGATCTCGCGGAGCGGCCGGGCACACCGTTACACGCACACCACTACGCGCCGCCCAGCCCACGCGTATTATTGGCTGTCATTAATTATTAATAACTCATCAGGGGTGCATCGGATCGAAAAACCGCTGAGGACTTTTCGATTCATAATTTCGAGATCTACCACTTCTTCAGAGATCCTTCGATCCTTTTAGGACAGGCTGTATATGAAGCGTTGATTTATTATAAACTTTTTTTTCGTTATTGAGACTCGAAATTTTTCGGAAGCGATGCGTGTCGTTGCAGGACGGTACTTATCAAACGCTGATTATAAACTTTTACGTAAACATGCACATCGAGAAAGGCGTCGCTATGGTGCGGGGATTTCTTGGAAACGACATCGCGGCGGTCAATCATCAAAGGAAAGGTGACCAAATGTGAGGGATCATTTTTCCGAGCTCAGTCTGATGCAATATCTTCGATCGCACGCGTGCGTGTAGGTGTGTGTGTCGGCACTATTGAATTTGTTTCTCCGAAAGATGGGCGCGTGTAACAAATGCGCGGTTTTTCCCTGTGTTGATCCGCGAGCATTAACTAGGAACGAGCAGAGAAACAAAAGCCGTGTTCGGTAACAAGTAAAGTTTTTTCGACATAAGAGCTCGCTAAGACATATAATAACATAGCTCCAATCATATTTCTCAATGAAAGACCGAACCATCAAAGCGCGAGAGAGACAAACAATGCATCTCTTTAACGTATCATCATCCAAAAGGTCGACACGATGTTGACGCATATTATAAACAGGAAAAGTGACGACAGTGGAAGAGAGAGACGATGTGATACCAGCAATCAGTCTCAGTGCAAATGAATATTATTAAGAAATGATAGCGGTAGTCGTCAAAGATTTTTATTTAAGGAATCAAATTATTAAAATGGAGGAGGGAGGCGCGCATTGCCAAAAGAGACGAGCAGCTTTTTAGCATGACCGTTTACATGTGACCGCTTGAGTATTTATCAAACCGTTGCTATCGAAGCACGATTCACCGATACAATTCCAAATGCCTTCAAAGGGCGGAGAGGGGAGAATCCATAATATTAATAGGAGAAAAAGTCTTTAAGAAGCCGCTACGCTGAAAACTGCAACACTTTCGATCAATCAAGCGCACAGTTCACAATGGATGTTCACGAGTATCGGAAAATAATTGATGAGTTGGAAAGAGCGCATTGGCGCTCAAAAACAACGGTTTTCGCATTAAAATGGAAAAGTTAACAAAGTTCAGCGATGTCAACATTAAACAATTGACCAAAATTCTAAGAACATTTCATCTGAAGACTGGGGAAAAATTACGAATTCTGGCTAGTATAGCCAAGTTGCTATCGTTAAAAGAAAAAATTTAGCGTATCGACGCGCCAATAAGTGGTGCTGGTTTGAGTGTCGCGAGCGGTGCAGTGAAATGGGTTGATATAGAATCCGCATTTCAAGGTCGAATAAAGATGGGTGCTATAATCAATTTGAGCCACAAAGATGTGTCGAATTTTCTCGAAGATGCAAAGAAAGTGGTGGTGCCGAAATTACGAACAATCATGAGAGAAGAGAATAACATCAAGGTCAACGTTACGCTAATGTGCAAATTTCATCTTTCGAAGATAGACGAGATCATTGAGAAGCAAAAAACATTTCAAACGAGGAACGCGAGCATTTCATTGTCAACGGATATTGACGAACGGTTTATGGAATACGTGCAATCAAAACTGCTCGTAAAAATCGAAGATTTTCAGAAAAAAGAATCAGTCTGGTCTTTGCATGAAATCGATCATCTCCTCGTTAGCATCAATCCGTACACACCGCTGCTCGGCGGCTCATCTATACATACACGCCTATGCCTCGAGATATTCAACTGAAGCGAGCGGTTGTAAACATTCGGAACACTGTTGCCTACTGCTTTCTATGGTCTATAGTGGCAGCTTTATCTCCACCTCCCCATTCACATCCTGAAAATATGATTTCTTATCCACACTTTAGCGAAGTGCTTAATTATCAAGGATTTGATTTTCCGATGCGTCTATCAAATGTTGAAAAATTCGAAAAAATTAATGGGTTATCGATTCATCTGTGTGGTATAGAACGTGTGAATGGACGGAGCGAAATTGTGCCAGTACATCTTAGTAACCAGATATCGAACAGATCTACGATACATTTGCTTATGATAGAAGCGATTCATTCGATCGACGATGATGATGATGATGATGATGATATCGAGAAAGTGTATCATCATTTCGCGTGGATAAAAAACATCTCAAGATTGGTGAACGCGCAAATATCAAAGAGAAATTGTCAAGCGTGGTTGTGCGACCGATGTTTGTGTCATTTTAAAACACAAGATATTCTCAATAGACATTAAATAGACTGTACAAACGTCAATCATTGTCGTGTTGTTTTCCCGAAAGAAGAGGCAACCATTTTAAAATTCAAAAACTATAAATACAAAGAAGCTGTGCTGTTCGCGATATACGCAGATTTAGAATGTCTTCTCGAGCCGGTAACAAGCCCACAAAGGAATACAATGAATTATCAGAAGCATACACTTCACAGTATCGCCTATTACGTACACTGCAGTTTCGACGATTCGACATCGAAATATGAATTTTATCGGGGGAATGATTGCATGGAGTGGTTAATGTGCAAATTGCAAGAAATGGCGGTGTTTTTCAACAAGCTTTTCGAGACAATAGTGCCGATGAATCCGTTGAGCTCGCATGGAAGTGACAATTTTCGTTCGGCTAAAAAGTGTCACATCTGTGAAAAACCGTTCGTCATCACCGAGACAAAAGTACGAGATCACTGTCATTTCACGGGAAAATATCGAGGTGCTGCTCATCAGAGTTGTAATTTAAATTACAAAAATTCTCACGTTGTTCCGATCATATTTCATAATTTGTCGGGATATATTTGTGAAGGGATCTGGTGTAGATGGAGAGGAGAGGGCCCAACTTCAACGATTGAAATAAATGACAGCAAAAAATATATTCTACAAAAGTCGACGATACAGAAAAGAAGGTGGCGAATAAATATGAGAACGTTGCCCGAAAACCGGTGAGAATTGTCACCCGAGTGAGACGTGCCCGCGTATGACCCGACAATGGCCGACGCCGGTAACGCGACGCGGCCCGACACGTGGTCGAATCGACCGAGATTTCGGCGATCCGCCCGTTGAGCGATACTTTATCCCGCCCGCCGCGTGAGGAAAACTATCTCGAATACTTGTGTGAGATTATTTCCTGTTTCCGAATGATTAGCCCGCACAGAGAATGCCCAATTCCTAGAGAAATGTCCCGTATGCAAAATCCACGTGAGACAATGCGTGTGGTCCGTGTGATCGATGATGAAAGAATGAGGAAGAGGAAGGGAAAAGCCGAGCGATCACGCGATCGATGAGAGGAAATGCCCCGAAAAGTGGCGCCGTTGGCGGCTGCCATGAGTAATTGCCCGGCGTGACCCGCTCGTCTATTTCCCGCGATAATTACGAATAATTCAGGAATCATGAAAACCTCGTAATTCCTGAACAGGATATGATTCAAATTTTTTGATAAAAGCTTTGGCGAAAAACTTTGAAGGATCAATGACGCTTTTGCCGGTGAACAAAGAAAAATATTGTTCATTCATCAAAACTGTCAAAGGAACACGTGTACAATATCGATTTATCGATTCGTTCAGATTCATGGCAAGTAGCATCGACAAATTAGCATCGTATCTGAAACACGACCAAAAAACGATAACGATAACAAACGATTTTGCGATAATGATGCAAAATTTCAATTATTGACGCGAAAAGGCGTTTTTGCGTATGATTTCGTTGATGATTGGAGGAGACTCGACGAAACAGAATTACCGGAGAAAAAATACTTTTTTTCACAACTTCAAAATCCAAACATCTCGGACGATGATTATGCGCATGCTCGTAACGTGTGGACAAAGTTTAATGTGCGAACATTCGGTGAATATTCGGATTTGTACTTGAAAACAGATGTATTGCTTTTGACGGACACTTTCGGAAATTTTCGACGAAATTGCATTGAAACGTACTCTCTCGATCCTCTGCATTATTATACGGCTCCGGATCTCTCGTTTGACGCGATGCTGAAGTGCACCGGTATCGAACTCGCTACCGCTACATGAAAGATGAATACGATTCAAAAAAAGAAGAATCATATTTGATGTATTACGATGTCAATAATCTTTATGGTGCAGCTATGAGCGAGGCATTACCCTACGGCTCTTTCGCTTGGGTGGAAAATAGGAGTGGGTCGAGGTTTGAAAAAATTAATGACAACATTGTTGGCAAAAGAGAAATACGTTATACACTACAGAAATTTGAAACAGTGTATAAAATTGGGTCTTCGTGTAACACACATCCATCGCGTGCTGAAATTTTGACAGATGCCCTGGCTCAAGAAATATACCGACGCGAATACAGAATTGAGAAAAAGATCGAACGAGTTTGAAATTTTTTTTTACAAATTAATGAATAATGCTGTATTCGGAAAAACAATGAAAAATGTTCGAAAGCATAAAGAAGTGAGCCTTGTGACAGAATGGCGTGGACGGTGGAGGGCGAAAGTACAGATCGCTAAACCAACCTTCCACAGTTGCACTATATTCGACCATGATATGGTGATAATAGAACTCAACAAGGCCAGCGTTTTATTCAACAAACCGACATCTCCAAACTTTGGCTCTACGACTTTCACTATTATAATATGAAGAAAACTTTTGGACAAAAAGCGAAATTACTGTATACAGACACCGACAGCCTCATCTATCACATCAAAGTACCCGACGTTAACCAAATTATAAAAAAAGATATACATAAATTTGACACTTTAGCTTATTCGGTTGATAATCCGTATGAGATTCCACAAGCCAATAAAAATGTGTTAGGTCTGATGAAAGACGAAAACAACGGTAATATCATGGAGGAGTTTATCGGATAGAGGGCAAAATTGTATGCTTACAAAATTTTTGGTGACAACGGTGAAAAAAAGCGGGCAAAAGGCATCAAGGGTTCAACACTCAAAACTATTACGCTTGACGACTACAAAATGTGTCTATTTGAACATCAAAATGTAGTAAAACTTCAGAATTTAATTCAAAGTAAAAAACATGTTGTTCATACTGCGACACAGAAAAAAATTGCTTTCAGCTGGAGAGATGAAAAGAGAATCCTGATCTATGATTCAACGGATACTCTGCCTTGGGGTTATTAATTGGAGTAACTTGAAATTTTTATGAACCTCCGCGTGTCAATTTTGCTCAAGGCAACAAGAAAAGTATTTATAACTATGATGATTCTAAAGTATTGAATATAAACGAACGTGCTGAAACACGCACTCGGATAGTGGAGATCTAATTCATTACGCTTGCGCGAGGAGCGACTTACTGAAACCCTCAGTCGATATCAAAACGTTAAGATGTACACACTTTACCCTTCCAAGAATGCGTGGAATCTAACCGACAGTGAGCTGGATTCTATACCACAGACTGTATTATTGAAATATTGGGGTTCGCAACTTCAGATAATTTGGGATCGCTTGCCTCAACGTTTTCAAATGGACAGCGAAGTAAAGTCATATCTTCTGTGCATGGAGCATTATAACAGACCAGGAATGCGAGATCATATTGATGGTATCCCGCCGAAGCGACGATGGTGCGACAAATGTCGCTCCGAAGCAAAAAAGAAGAAATCATAAAAAGATTCAGGAAATTTAAACACACACCGCTTAATAATTGAAACAATTGGAATACCGTTCGTTATTCTCTCGAACTGTCTGTTACAGGGTGCGTGCAAGAATGGAAATCATGACTGGATCGCACAAAACGAAATTACATTGTTAAACAATTATTTGGGGAATAAATCAGTTTTTTCAAAACCCTTTGTGAATTTTTTATCAGGCAACAGGTTTATTTACCCAACTATTGTGAGTATTGTCAAAACCAAGCCATTTCACAAATATTTTATTTCCACGTTTCTTCAATACTTTCTCAACGAGATGAACATCGGAATATTTCACTTTGAGGAGCTCTTGTTCGTAGAAACCGCCACCGATACGTTGATCTTGATGATCCTTCAGCTGGTACATCGTTGGATTCGTATTTTTCACTCGATCAATCGTAAATATTTCCGTTGTCCAATTCGGAGTCTAACCTTTCTCGAATGCGTTCTTAAATTTGCTGATTCTTACTTTGTCGCCGATTTTGTATTTTGCCGGTTTCTTTGTAGGAGACGTGATTTTCTTGTAAATATCGTGTAAAATTTGCTTTCATTACCTTTATTAACATTTTTTCGTTTCATCTTAATTGTACGATGTACAGTATTGTTGTATTCGGAAATCATATAATCGAGAATGTTTATCCGTTTATTATTTCCACGAAGACTGAATCGTATCCACATTTAATTTTTTAGTGTACGATTGAAACGTTCGCAGATCGAAGTTTTTACATTGCTGTGTGTCGAATAAATGTGAGTGTTGAATTTTTCCATTAGCGTCTGAAACTCGGCATTGTAAAACTCTTTTCCTCGACCGACTCGCAAGTTTTTCGGTGTTCGACCCTGAACTAGTATATGGATTTCATAGCCAATGTCGTATCTCTTTCCGTTTTACTCTTGATCGGTACAGCCCAGGCATACTTTGAGAATACATCGATGACGGTGAGGAGGAACTTTTGTTTAGAGTTTCGGTGAGCGTAAGATGACATATCGACGACGTCGGCTTGCCACTTCTCATCGAGACCGCGTATATCAACACGTCGACGGATGTAATTTCTTCGCGCTGGCTTATGTAGCTCTCTCACCACAGTCTCTTTCTCGCGCATGCTCGAGCGCGTGCAAGCGTTTGTCCAGCGCAAGCACTTGAGAATTTTTCACTGTTAGTGCGTGTACAACTTCTCGGTCCGCTTTAAACTGGCTCAAGTGGCTCTTGACACTACCGATCGTTAACATATAATCACTACTACTTTGCTCCAATGTTTTCAGCTCGTTTTCCAAACGCATAATGAGCTCGGAATTGCGTTTCGGTAGATTTTCAATATTTTCATGATTCATTTCTTGATGTCTTATATGTTCCCCGTGTTCGGACTCGAGTGCACGGATCATTATGTCATGATTATCAATGTCCTCCCGTAGAGAAGATGTAACATGATATATCTGACGTACATCTTGTTGCACTGCGCTTCGCATCGCTCTCATTGAAATCGCATCATTCTCTCCTATCGAATCAGCTAAATTACACAAACGTTTATTATCAATATCGTATTGTCCATCGCGAGTAATCTTGAATCCTTTGCCTCGAGGTCCGCGAGAATATTTACTGCTACTTTTTGGTTGCAATTGACGTCCAAACATGTCAATGCTCATCTTGTAAATGTGCAAGATCTTGGCGAGAATCGTTTTAATGAATAATTCCAGCCTCGCGTAATTCTTCAATGGTTGATACAATTTCGTTCGAATGAGACAAGTTGCCAGCTGCTTGAGATGCTACGAGTAAACGTAAACGATCGACCAATCTATTCGAATCATCCCAATAAACATAATCGAATTGGCTATTTTTTTCAGCCACTTTATGGATACCTTCGCCAATATGTTTTCTCGATGCGATTTTTGCAAAATATGTTTTGAATTTATAAGTATTGTCCCTTCGCGTCGCTTCACCGGATGGGTAAAATTTTTTATGAGCGTTCGTTGTAATTATCATCATCATTTTTTACATCATCCTCCGTGATAGTTTCGACATCGGGAACTTTTCTGAACAATAGCTCGATTAATCCAATAGTTTTTGCATACTCTCGATCTCCCACTTGAATCTTCGGTGAATCAAAGTTTATCGATAAATCACCAATTTTCAGTTTATTATTGGCAAGAAGTCAATCACCGTAAAAAACATCGAAATTCGTTTTTCGATTTGTTTCGACCCAAACACGTTATATTCGTTGATTAATTGATCAACGTTGCGAATCTATGTGTCATCATCATCACTCTCATCCATACTCGTATCATATGTTGATTTAAAGGAGACATCATCATCATAAGACATATCAGTTTTTTTAACATCCTCCTTTCCAAACGAATCATCGTGTTCTTTCATAACTTTTTCTTCTTTTACTTCCGAATTGCGAATAAGCTAGATCCGTGTTGACATGATCGTTATACACATGTTACAAATTCATGTCATCCTGCTTGAATAGAACAAGAAAGTTCGTATTATCTCGTACGAGATTCGTAGGAATGCGAGCATACGTCTGACAAACATAGAAGCAGTCGACAATTTCGTGTCTTTCCATAGAGAAAAAGGCCCTCATGTTATCTTGTTTCTCGCAGGCAACATCGTCAAAGATGATTATCGAGCAAGGTCGCGCGTCGCTACGTGACACCACTTGTTCGTGCTCGTTGAACGGATGATATTCGGCCTCGTTCACCGGTTTGAGTAATCGTTCGAACAATTTGTACTTTGGTTGTTTCAACGATTTTGAATAGAGGTAAATGTTCTCGAATCTCAGACCATTGGGATGTATTATGAGCGAAAGCAAAGCGTTGGTTTTGCCGCAATTCGATGGACCGCAAAACACAGCACGAATAGTATCAGGCAGCAAATCGCCATGGCGTTTTTGTCTCTTCTCCGCTCGCGTAAATTCATCGAAATTTATGCTAGGCAATAGTCCCATCTGTGAACTCATCTTGATCGTGACTGATGGACATAGGTATAAGTAGTATGCTTATAACGATTAATGTCTCAGTTGCGAATGTTTTCCCCTTTGATGAACATATGAGGAAAATGCCGAAACAAGACGATTCGAAAAATCCTATAACCGAAAGTTTGAAGAAATTTGCTGATCGTTATCGTCACTATTCCAATCCAAACATTAGAGAAAGTACGTGATTTACGGAAGAAGTTTATCGGGGACGATACGGTGCAGTTGGTGATAAGAAGAAACAGTGCAGATAAGGAAATCGTGAACATTGAAAATTGTCACGCGGAGCATGATCGTTGGCGCGAACAAAAAACATGGAAAAGGAGTTGTCAACGATTTGATCAATAAACTTCCATTCGAGTTATACATACTGGGATATCAATATTGCGGGCCTGGCACAACATTGTCTGAGCAGCTTGCGCGAGGCGATCCTGGCGTTAATCCGCACGACGCGGCTTGCAAAGAACATGATATCGCGTATTCGAAAAATCGGGAGAATATTGCGGCGCGACACGCAGCTGACAAGGTGCCGACCGACGAAGCGTGGAAACGAGTATTCGCCAGAGACGCCAGCTTAGGCGAGAAAGCGAGTGCCTTGAGTATTGCTAATATCATGAAGGTTTAACAAAAATTCGATATGGGGGTCAGCCAAGTTTCAAAAGAGTTGTCACAGCAGCGCGAGCAACGATGATTCGTAGGGCGATTCGATAGCAATCATCAGATCCGCTCTTAAGGGTGCTCGGAGCGTGGCCAAAAGAGCAGCAGGATGTAAAAAGCGCGCTCCTCGTGTTATACGCGTGCCGAAAAAGGTCGGTGGTTTCTTGCCGTTTCTCGTGCCGATTTTCGCGGAGCTCAGCGCTACCGGAGCATTGGCCGGCGGTGCGGTGAGTATAGCGAAAGCTGTTAACGCTGCTCAGGCGGCTAAACGAGAATTGGACGAACACAAGCGACATAATCGAACGATCGAGGCTATGGCATTGGGTTTACATCTTAAACCATACAAGCAAGGATTAGGTTTTCATACAGCTCCAAAAAACGTAAATTGAAGCTGCCGCATCGACCGCTCACCGATGCGGATCTCCGTAAATACGCATGAATCATGAACATTCGACATTTCCGAGGCGTTTACATGCGGGATAAACTGCCGAAGAGCGGACCGCTGACATACGAATCGGCTATTGTGAATTTGGATGAGAATACCGGCCGTGGTACACGTTGGATTGCATACAAAAAATTTGGAAAAAGGGTCGTTTATTTCGATAGTTTTGGCAACCTTCGACCACCATCCGAACTCATGAAATATTTCGATGTCGGCAGCGTGAACTATAACTATGAGAGATACCAAGCTATGATACAATCGAGTGCGGTCATTTGTGCTTGAAGTTTCTCTGCAATCAATTGGATTTTGGTGAAAAATACGCGTTATATAAACGTAAAGGGTAAAACAGAGAGGTCAGTCGTTAATTAACCATCATGGATGATAGTTTCACATTAACGATATCGGGAACTTCGTCCATACTCGAGGCGCAATACTTTCCACCGATCGAGCTCTCACCTCATAAAAATTATACCCTTGGTCTCATCGAATTGTTAACCTTCAATTCCATCCCTAACATCGACGTTGAAAGTAATAAACTTTACGTCGGAAATGAGATATTAACGATACCTACGGGCAGCTATGAGATTGAAGATATCGAGAAATACGTACAGTCGGAGTTGTCACGTAAAACTATTATTCTTAATATTAAGCTCAATAATAATACTTTGCGTAGTGAAATTAAGTGTAATCGGACGCTTGTTGGGATTCACACCGCGTATTCTGAGTGCTGATAAAATACACAAATCCGATCTACCGGTAGCCATTCTCAAAGTGAACGCCCTGCGAGTTGAGTGCAAGATCACCACGGGAGCTTATATCAACGAGCGAAAAGTACACACGATTCACGAGTTTTTTCCAACAGTCCCACCTGGATACAAAATAATCGAAGTACCGGCACATGTTATTTATCTACCGATCACCAGCAGAACGATAGATTGCATCAGACTTCAGATAGTCGATCAGGACGGTAATATAGTCCATTTTCGCGGTGAAGTTATTACGATTCGTTTGCATATAAAATCGCAATGGGCATAGTTTACAACAGAATTCTTAATAAACCGTCATGGCTTGTGATGGACAGTCGTGGATCAACGCGCAGAGCGTTAACACTTCAAAACGTGTTGTTCTTGCAGAGTCTAGGCCTAAAAATTCGCGAAAAAAACGTGTGAGACCTAAATTTTTGTTCTGCGCTTTAGCCATATGCTGTGTACAATGGAGGAGGAAATAGTGAATATTCAGAACCCCGTTATCTTCCATGAATTCATCACACATTGTGAGATTCATGCTCATCAGCCGTATGCATCTGCAACCTTCAACAACAGCGATGAAATCCGCATCTCCATTCAGCATCAAGATCTCTGCATACTACCGAGTCACAGCTCCTTACATACAGGGTGACATGTTAAGGGTGGCCACCCCCTTTTATTTCGCCCCCCGTAAAGATAATCGGATGGGTCGCGGGTGATTTTTGAAGGAAATTTTCTGAACTTTCCGATAGAAAATACGGCGTTCATCGGAAAATGATAGGTTTTGCAGCAAAAAGTGGCCACTACGAAAATAATGTGAAAACACATTTTTTTGTGATAGGAATAAAGTAGACTTTATTTCGAATACGGGACATACGCGAAAAATTTTTTTTGAGTATTGCATCATTGAGAAAAGTTATATCAAAAATGCGTGTTATCGAATAAATTTGAATTTGACTGAACGAAACAACGGAATTGAACGAGCGGTACGAGAGTGATTTGCTGCGTCGTCTGCTTGTTGACGGCATATTTTTCAATAACCTGACATTTCTTGAATAACCTTTTTGGCATTTCACACTGCCAGATACAAAATTATCATTAGGAGAGTAAACTTGAGCGCAAAAGACAAACCGACTTTGAGACAAAACACTACAGCCCTGTTCATTCGATTTCATCGTTTCGTTCAGATAAGTTTAAATTGGTATTATAACACCTAATTTTGACATAACTTTTCTTAATGATGCGATACTCAAAAAAAATTTTTCGCGTGTGTCCCGTATTTGGAATAAAGTCTACTTTATTCCTATCAGAAAAAAATATGTTTTCACATTATTTTCGTCGTGGCCACTTTTGTGCTGCAAAACCTATCATTTTCCGATGAACGCCGTATTTTTTATCGAAAAGTTCAGAAAATTTCCTTCAAAAATCACCCGCGACCCGTCCGATTATCTTTACGGGGGGCGAAATAGAAGGGGGTGGCCACCCTTAACATGTCACCCTGTATATGCGGAAAATTGACGAAAAACGATGGCACACCGACCCTTGCCACGCGCCTCATCAATAACGCCATTTGCTATTTGTTCGAGGAAATACGTTACGAGCTCTGTTACGTCCCGGGAGAGGGATCGAGAACGAGTTTTGTGACCACCGGATTTGGAGCGCGAAGATTTGAATATCTTTCGCCGGAGAGTCTGTTGGTTGGTCCGCGACTCGCGAAATACAAATTTATTATCAATGTGGGTTTTTATACCCGATACTCTTCGGAGATGTTTTGGAAGTTTTTAGATCGGAGAAATCTGAGTAATTTCCCGAATAAAATATTAGCCGATTTAACAAATTAACAGACTTTTATTTAATATTTTAATCACTATCGTTTTACAAGTTCGGTACAATGTATAGTTTGTCGATAATAGTTCGGATTATCGCGGATTGAGAGATCTCAGTCTCGTCAATCGAGTTTTGATAATTCGGTCGAAGTCCGGATAATTTCAAAGTAAATTTTGTCTGGATTTTAACGGACGTTACGACGACGTGAACAGAGTAAACTTTTTATCGAAGTGAGTACGTAAAATAGAATTGAACAGAGTTTATATAGTAAGTTTTGATCGAGGTAGTGGGAGATGATTCGCGTCTCCCACGGATTAACAAAACGTATCCATACGCTATAAGATGTAGGTCAGATTTGGTATGGGAGGAGATCTCCCTATTTTTAAATGTTACAAAGTTGTTATTTAAAGTTTGTACATAGAGGTTTCGTTTACAGAGTTTTTTATAACAGTGGTGCATAGACGCACGCATTGCGTCTAGCAGTCGTTAACCCATTTTTGGCTTCCGGGTGTTTGCTTTTTGAGTTCGAGCATTCGTTACTTTGGGTAGGGGTTATCGTAGTTCAAAAATAAAAGGCAGTACGTTATAAAGTTCATGTCGTACTGCGTGCGTGTATCGAAAGATAATTAGAAAAGGAGGAAAAGATGTTTGCTGTGGGAAAACACTTGAAGAGTTTTTCCCGTGCCCTATTTTAACTTTTACGACTTTTCGAGGAAGTGTCCACTGTCAATCTCAGAGGAGGTTTGTTACCAAATTAATAAAAGAATTTGTATGCAGTGGCTTTTCTATTAAGAAGAGTCTAATAGTAAAAAGTAGGACGTTACACGTGCCGTGAGTTTTTGAACGAGGGGTATTTTACGACTTGTCGTAAATTTGGGTGCACTTAGTGACTACATATGCTTCGCCGAAAGAAGATACCAATAGACGCGTGCCCTGCAAGTACCTACTGTGGGTATTGCGTGTTTTTTTTAATGGGGGCTAAAAAAAAGAGTTCGAGCGTGAGAGCTGGGACGTAACACTCAATGCCATCGAGATCGATCTAAGTAAAAGTGTCGGCCTCACCAGTCTGATTAAGGGCTACTCGTCGATGAGCCCGAGTAAAAGCAGCATGCTGGAGAACACCGGATGGCTCGACATCGAGGAAACAAAGCAAATCGTGGATGCTGCGGGTAATTTCGATATATGCATACCGCTGAGCATGCTGCTGGGCTTCGCCGAGGATTATCGAAAAATCGTGATAAATGCTAAACACGAGCTTATTCTGTCGCGATCAAAGACCGACAATGATGCCGTTGTGCAGACGGCAGATGAGGATTTCAAACTCGTTCTGCAAAAGATTGAATGGCTCGTGCCATACGTGACAGTTTCGGATCAACGGAAAATTCAACTCTTGAAATACATAGCCAAGAATCCACCGATTTCCATGAGTTTCCGCTCGTGGGAACTATACGAATATCCACTATTACCAGCCACACGTTTGGTCCGTGAAAACATCGACGCAACTCGAGAAGCCTCGTTATGTCATTCCCGCATTTCAGACAGATCGAAAAAATCAGAAGAACAAGAATGCGAGTAATTTCGATCATTGTGAAATCACTGACATGAAACTGTATCTCAATTCGCAATGTTATTCCTATGGAAATTTGAACATGAACATCGATCAAAATCAGTACGCTTTGCGGTATCAGATGCCCGCAAATTTCCAATCTACGTACTACAACAGAGAGCCCGAGCCATGGTTAAACAAGTCGCAATTTCTGAAGTATGCTCCGCTCATTGTTATCGACTGCTCGAAACAAAACGAATCGTTGAAGACAGGCCCGGTGGATGTTCGCTGGGATTTGAGTCAAAAAATAATATTCCTGCGCATACATCGGCTTACTGTCTCATACTTCACGATCGTATCGTTCAGTATAATCCGATCAGCGGTGGCGTAAAGAAGCTGATATAATGGATTACATCGTTGATCTTCAAGGCTTCAAGCGGCCAATCAACGAGTTCGTTCTCAAAGAAATATCTTTTCTCGAAGTGCAACAAGACGGTCCAACTTTGACCCTGTTCTTTGATTCGCCATCACCATGGAAGTCGTTGCCGGTCAAATACAAAGCCATGCATTTATGGCCAACTCGCAATTATCATGGAATGAGCTGGGATGACGGTGAAATACTCTATGAAGTGGCTGAAACGGTGATTGGCGTCATATTACAACGAGCTCGCAAAGTATACGTTAAGGGACTTGAAAAAACACAATGGATGAAAAAGTTTACGACCGTTGAGATGATCGATCTCGAGACTCTGGACTGCCTATCGTTGAAGAAATCGCCGAAAATTCCGCCGGGATGTTCGCCTCATTCCCTCCAAACAAAATACAATTGTGCCAGCGCGAATGTGAAATCTCTGAAAAGTTGGCTAAAGGTCTATCAAGCTTTGTGTAATCACGGTATTTTTTTAAATAAAAAAAACACATTTACATAACATTTGTTTTTTATTTAAATTCCACTACAACAGAATAAATTCTAGTTTGTTATATTTTCCACCGATGTAATTCAGATGTAATTTCTGATCGCGAGCAGCAGTCTGGAATTTGTCCAATGTCGTTGGATCCTCATCGATGGCTTTCGTGATTCCAGCCGGCAGGAAGACGGAAAATTCGCCATCAATATTGACGATGTATCGTGATAGCCAGAACAGTAGTAAATACTCAAAAATATTTTACGAAGGATCGTGAAAGGGAGCGAGAATACATTTTCTCGTACTTTTCGGGTTTTACCGGGAGTTCGCGGAAAATAACAAGGCAGCAGCGTGTCGGCGAGTCGTGGTCAGGTCGGCCATTACAGTGCGCGGGCAAGGCACGAGGTGTGTGTCGGACAGAGCAGAATCGGTGCTAATCAGGGACATCCTGGATATTAGGGTGGCGGTAAACACTCTAGAAAAATTCGCGGAGTGTCGTGAACGTCGGTGAAGATTTATTTCTCTGCATTTTCGAGTTTTACTGTATAATCGGGTACCCGAAATTCGAGGATGCCGGACGATGGATTAGTGGCGTCGGTCAAGCGGTTCGATGGTCGAAACTTTCAAGCGTGGAAGTACAAGATCAGTGCTGTGCTGAGAGCCAAAGCAATTTTTGATGTGGTGGACGGCACGAGAAAAATGCCGGAGGACGAAGAAGGAACCAATGCGGGGCGTATGAAGCAGTGGCTGAAGGATGACGCAAAAGCAACGGCCGTAATAACATCGGCGATGGAAGACGAGCAAGTGGATTGTGTGTTGGTGTGTGCAAGAGCCAAAGAGGTGTGGGACAAGCTCGGTGCAATGCATGAGCAGAAGTCCGCGTCAAATGTCGGGACACTCGAAGAGCGTTTTTATTCGCAGAAAATGAGTGCCACAGATACGGTAGTGCAACACGTGACGACAATTCAGAACATGGCGAGCAGGCTAAGGGATCTCGGGCAGGAGAAAACGGAACTCGGAATAGTGTCAAAGATTTTGTCCAGTTTAACCTCGAGATTTAAAATATTTAAGACTGCGTGGGGAAATGTGGATCCGACGCGTCAAACTCTGACGTATTTGCTAGAGCGTTTAATCGAGGAAGAGAAAAATCTGGGGACGAACGAAGAATCGTCGAGTGCATTGGCAGTGATTTCGAAAAGTGGTCCGAAGAGTGGTGTGAAACCGAAAGACAAAAAGAAAAAGTCAAAGCAACATATAGAGTGTTGGAAGTGTCAAGAAAAAGGGCACTATGCGAACCAGTGCGGAAAAGAAAAGAAAACTGCTGACAGGAACGACGGCGACGGCAGAGGCCGAACCGGATGTGCGTTCATCGTCGATACGTGCGCAAGAAGCAATGAGGTGTTGGTGATCAGGGCGAAGACGGAGCTACCGTCGGTAGAGCAGATCAGACAGTTGCAGGCCGCCGATAAAGCAGATGTTTGGATAACCGACAGCGGGGCGTCGGAGCACTTTACCTCACGAAGCGAGTGGCTAGAGAATCTACGGTCGGTAACGGGAGAGACCGTGGTGCTTGGCGACGACGGGGAATGCGCGGTGGCAGGAATCGGCAACGTACGCATCGAGAAGTTCGTCAACGGGAAATGGGAAAGCGGAGTCATCGAGAATGTACTGGTCCATCCGCGTGTCAAGAGAAATTTGTTCTCAGTCGGAGCGTGTATGGACAAAGGCTTTCGAATAGTTTTTGAAAACGGCTTTGTCGAGATACAGCGAGACGGTGTAGCCAGTGAAGCCAGATCGCGCGTAGAACTTACCCTCTCTCTAGTCCCCTACGCAGCCGTCACACAATGAGAGAAGCGCGTGTCCGTGAGCAAGCGACGCTCGGACGCCGTCGGAAAGAGCCGAGCGCGGTCGAGAAACTTCGAGCGCGCTTTCGGCAGCTACACTCATACATGGGGACGCTGAGCACGTTCATGTGGCGCGCAGGAGATTAGAGAGAGGGTAACCTCTACGCGCGATCTGGCTACTGGCTTCTGGCTGCGCTGGCTTAGCACGGCTCGCGCGTGACGTCACACGACGGCCCGCGTGTCGTGCGAGCTCTTCTAATAAATTGCTCTCGCTTCACTCACACCCGTCCTAATGCCAAATGCATTATAATCCCTATGAATAAACGGAAATATATTAATATAACTAATATTACATTAATTCTTATACTTTTATCGAGGGATAAAGCAACAAAACAGCAAACGAATACAAGCCAATCATCTATCCGGCCGCGAATCACAAGTACGAAAATATGCACCTATTCCTCAAGCGATTAGATGGTCCAGTCGGTAGCGTGCCTGACTTCGGTCCGGAGGGGCGCGGGATCGATCCCCGCTCTGAGTATTTTTTTAAATTATTTTTTTTTTTTGCGAATTGTTCATTCGTGATACACGCTTATTGAAAGAACAACAACTTTGTAATCGTATGATAATACATCTAAAATTTAGATGTATTATTATATTATACTTCGCTTACGATTGATACGATAATAATACATCTAAAATTTAGATGTATTATCTCTTTAATTTTATTATCTAAAAATTTCTAAAATTTAGATGTATTATTATATTATTCTTCATCATATTTCCATACTTTCTCTATTTATACAAACTTTTATCCAGCGATAAAACATTATCCCCGAAAACAAGCCAATCATAATCCATCCGGCCGCGACTCACAAGTACCAGAAGGTGCACCAATTCTACAAGCAATGGGGATGGTCCCGTGGTAGCATGTCGGACTTCGGACGGCAGGGGCGTGGGATCGGTTCCCGCGCTCAGTACTTTTTTTTTTTGTTATGAGGCGAGTTCATTCGTGAAACACGGTGAAATAAATTTAAAAATAATATATAAATCACATTGGTCAAGTGGCGAAGTAGGCAAATCACCGAAAAATCAAAGCGTCACTGCTGAATGTCGAAGTATTTTAACCTTTTCCGATGATTAAATTCGGTGGTTTCGTACAAAAAGAAGTGAAATCCACATTTAAAACTTTAAAAAGTAAAAAATGTACACCGAGTAATAAAAATAGAAGTTTTCGTTGAAAAGTATTTTTTTCAAATAGTGTGAAAAAAAAATCAACATTTTCAAAAAAAAAAATCAATCTTGACGTGGATGCACCTCTTTTTCTTAACCATGCATGCCAAGTTTGTTTTGTTTTTGAAAATGTTATTTTTATTTTTCACACTATTTGAAAAAAATACTTTTCAACGAAAACTTCTATTTTTATTACTCGGTGTACATTTTTACTTTTTAAATTTTTAAATGTGGATTTCACTTCTTTTTGTTCGAAACCACCGAATTTAATCATCGGAAAAGGTTAAAATACTTCGACATTCAGCAGTGACGCTTTGATTTTTCGGTGATTTGCCTACTTCGCCACTTGACCAATGTGATATATATATTATTTTTAAATTTATTTCACCGTGTTTCACGAATGAACTCGCCTCATAACAAAAAAAAAAGTACTGAGCGCGGGAACCGATCCCACGCCCCTGCCGTCCGGAGTCCGACATGCTACCACGGGACCATCCCCATTGCTTGTAGAATTGGTGCACCTTCTGGTACTTGTGTGTCGCGGCCGGATGGATATTGATTGGCTTGTTTTCGGGGATAATGTTTTATCGCTGGATAAAAGTTTGTATAAATAGAGAAAGTATGGAAATATGATGAAGAATAATATAATAATACATCTAAATTTTAGAAATTTTTAGATAATAAAATTAAAGAGATAATTCATCTAAATTTTAGATGTATTATTATCGTATTAATCGTAAGCGAAGTATAATATAATAATACATCTAAATTTTAGATGTGTTATCATACGATTACAAAGTTGTTGTTCTTTCAATAAGCGTGTATCACGAATGAACAATTCGCAAAAAAAAAAAATAATTTAAAAAAATACTCAGAGCGGGGATCGATCCCGCGCCCCTCCGGACCGAAGTCAGGCACGCTACCGACTGGACCATCTAATCGCTTGAGGAATAGGTGCATATTTTCGTACTTGTGATTCGCGGCCGGATAGATGATTGACTTGTATTCGTTTGCTGTTTTGTTGCTTTATCCCTCGATAAAAGTATAAGAATTAATGTAATATTAGTTATATAAATATATTTCCGTTTATTCATAGGGATTATAATGCATTTGGCATTAGGACGGGTGTGAGTGAAGCGAGAGCAATTTATTAGAAGAGCTCGCACGACACGCGGGCCGTCGTGTGACGTCACGCGCGAGCCGTGCTAAGCCAGCGCAGCCAGAAGCCAGCAGCCAGATCGCGCGTAGAGGTTACCCTCTCTCTAATCTCCTGCGCGCCACATGAACGTGCTCAGCGTCCCCATGTATGAGTGTAGCTGCCGAAAGCGCGCTCGAAGTTTCTCGACCGCGCTCGGCTCTTTCCGACGGCGTCCGAGCGTCGCTTGCTCACGGACACGCGCTTCTCTCATTGTGTGACGGCTGCGTAGGGGACTAGAGAGAGGGTAAGTTCTACGCGCGATCTGGCTTCACTGGGTGTAGCCGAAGCAGCGGGGATGAAGCAAGCGAACAGGCTGTGTCGATTGTTTTTCCGCAGACCGACGAAGAAGCACGAAGTGAACGTGACGGCTTGGACACATCCACAAGCGGGCGCTTGTCGATTTGGTACGTCGAGGGCTGGTAGAGGGAGTCAGCATGAAAAACGCCGAGGAATTTTTCTGCGAAGCTTGCCAGTTTGGTAAACTTCACAAACTTCCGTTCCGAAAAAAGGACAGCAGGACGATATACGAGCCAGGGGAACGTGTACATAGTGACGTGTGTTCGTTGCCGGTGCGTTCGCTAGGGGGAGCGAATTACTACGTCCTCTTCAAAGATGACGCTACAGGCTTCAGGTTCGTATACTTCATACGAAGCAAGTCTGACGTGTACGAGAGGTTCGTGCAGGTTGAGCGCCTGATAAGCAACAAATTCGGGCGTACGATGAAGATGCTACGCTCCGATAATGGTACCGAGTTCCGAAACGAGAGGATGGTGAATTATATGAAGCAGAGGGTGACAGGGCGTTTAATGACCGAGGTACGAGATCAGAATCAACACAGGCGGGAGTCAAACTTACTCTTCCGTTGTCAGACGACGACGAGGATGAAGAGAGAGACGAGAACGGGAAGGGAGTCGCTGCTGGGAATACAGGTGTCGAGAACGGAGCCGTGGTCGACGCGATCGCAGACGAAGTTGTTGAGGTAGACGACGAGGACGACAGGCGTCAACGACAGGAAGTGGCGACGCCAAGAACGCTGCGAAGACGAGAGTCGTTGCGTCCACTAGCTCGGTACGCATTGTGTCTCGGGGAATGCGACACACCAGCGACATACCAGGAAGCAATGTCGAGTCCAGAGGCCACCCAATGGGCGGAAGCCATCAAGGACGAGCTCGAGTCACTCGAGAAAAACGAGACGTGGGAGATCACCCAGCGGATTCCAGGAGGAAAGACAATTGACTCGAAATGGGTTTTTAAAGTCTTACGAGATGCAGAGGGGAATGTATCGAGATTCAAGGCGCGACTATGCGCTAGAGGATTCATGCAACGGGAAGGAGTCGACTACTCTGAAACCTTCTCACCGGTGGTGAGATACGACTCACTTCGTGTACTCTTGGCCATCATCACGCAGGAGAATCTCGAATCAATACAGTTCGACATTCGGACCGCATTCCTACACGGTGTCTTGGAAGAAGAAATCCGAATGGAGGTCCCGGTTGGACTGTACGACGACAATGAAGCGAAACAACGAGGCGACGTGGTATACCTGTTGAGAAAATCCCTATACGAACTCAAGCAAGCGCCACGCTGCTGGAATAAAAAATTCGGGAATTTCTTGAAGCGTTTCAGTCTGGAGGAGACAGACGCAGATGAGTGTGTGTTCTTCGGCGTGCACAACGGACACAAGGTTTATCTGGCATTATTCGTTGATGACGGCATCATAGCATCGGAATCCATAGAGACAGTAAACAAAATAGTTAATAATTTACGAGAAGCGTTCGAAATCACAGTTGGCGATTGTAGTTCATTTGTCGGGATACAAATTTCTCGTGATCGGAAGAATAAAACGATGTTTATACATCAGTCGATGTACGCGAAAAAATTAATTGATCGATTCGGAATGAGTCAGGCAAAGGGAGTTTCGGTACCGGCGGATCCGCATGCAGTGTTGTATCCGGCGGACAGCGACAACAAAAAGAGTAACGTACCGTACCGCGAGGCAGTCGGGTCGTTAATGTTTCTCGCAGTAGTAACGAGACCAGATCTCGCATTCTCAGTAAATGCCGTGAATAAATTTTTGAACAATCATAACGAAAGTCACTGGACCGCGGTGAAATGTATAATCTCATATTTGATCGGGACAGTCAATATGGGCATCGAATATCGTGCAGACGAGTCAGGGGGTAAACTGATAGGATATTCAGATGCAGACTTTGCAAGCGATATTGCAACACGCAGGTCGACAACAAGATATGCATTCTGTATGGCGGGCGGGATTGTGACGTGGTTGTCGAAAAGGCAAAAACTCGTGTCGATGAGTACGACCGAGTCCGAATACATTGCAGCAGCAACTGCGGCAAAGGAAGCTGCGTGGCTTCGCACTCTACTGTGCGGGATAGGCAAACAGTGCGCAGAACCCACAATGTTGTACATTGACAATCAAAGTGCAATTCGTTTAGTTCGCAATCCGGAGTTCCATAAGCGAACAAAACATATCGATATTAAGTATCTTTACATACGAGAAAAAGTTGAGAATCGGGAAATCGACGTATCATTCGTTCCAACCGAGTCTCAACTATCCGATATTTTTACAAAAGCGCTGCCACAAAATCGATTCGTGGAATTGTATACGAGTCTTGAACTGTGCGCTAAACACTCTGACGGCGGAAGTGTTGAGGTATGCTGTCGCGTTCATGCGCACAATCACGAAGTAACCCGAGCGAGCGCGGAAAGAGCCGAACGAGGCGTCTTGTTCGAGCACAGTGGTCGTACTGCGTACGATGAGAAAAGGGGTCTCTAGTCTCAAGTGAGCGGCCATGCAAGGCAGTTGTCACGCGATCAGTCACAAACGAGTGCAAATAAAACTATTACAGTATTTTTCCTCAGCAAAAGTTATTCACATTAGTCCACATTTCCTTTTCCAGCAATAATTATTCAACAGAACAGTTGCGTCTCAACATATTATATCCTTACTCCTCACCAGAAAAAAATTACTCATTCTTTTTCTTCACCTGTGAATTTGACAAACACTTTTCGCACTTTCGACGTTGGGGTGGGGTGCCATCGAAATGATCCATATTCACAGAAGTATTATGATGCTCTCTACACGGGAGATACGACAACACTTCAGGATCATTTTGATAACGTCTCGGAAGGAGATGCCACAGCAAATGTATATGATCACCCCCATACTTTAAAAGCAATGTTTTTGGAATATATTCCAGCTCGTTCCTAGTTAACGTTCGCGGGTCAGCGCAGAGAAAAACCGAGTATTTGTTACACGCACCCATTTTTCGGAGAAACAAATTCAATAGTGCCGAGACACACGCGTGCGATCGAAGATATTGCATCAGACTGAGCTCGGAAAAATGATCCCTCTCATTTTGTCACCGTAAAATTCCTTTGATGATTGACCGCCGCGATGTCGTTTCCAAGAAATCCCCGCGCCATAGCGACGCCTTTCTCGATATGCATGTTTACGTAAAAGTTTATAATCAGCGTTTGATAAGTGCCGTCCTGCGACGACACGCACCGCTTTCGAGAAATTTCGAGTCTCAATAAAGAAAAAAAAGTTTATAATAAATCAATGTTCGACTCGGAATCGGGCGACACGCACCGTGAAATTTCAAAAGCCTTCCCACGCACACCTCGTTGAATGCACAAAACCGTACACCGATAAAAAAGATCAATCATCGTGCCTATAAAAAAGATCAATGCTTGATCGCGTGATCGCCAGATGGCGACACTTGTTATCACCCCCCACCTATCTCTCAACCTCGCCCGCTCCACCCCCACCCACCTCCTAATCTCACCCGCACCACCCCCTCCCAACTCCAGATACCGCTTGCTCCACACCCTCCCCCCCTCAAGGGTTCGTTTCCAGGCTAAAATACCCCCACCCACTCCACCAACTGTCACCCCCCACCGCCTCCCCTTCCACCCACCCACCACCCACTGGACACACACCCCTCCCTTCCAGGGGGTTCGTGTCTCGGCTAAGCGTCGGTAAATGTCGGTGCAGGGATCTAGCACTAGAACCCGCCCTATATATCAACTCGCATCGGCGGGCAATGGGAGTTGGTAAATGATTTGTTGACATCCGTTGAATCTTGCAGTTCAAGCACTGAGATATCTCCAGTTGCTATCATTTATATTTTAATATGATCCAATTGAATACATTAGCAAGTAATGTATTAGAATCAGAGATGGCAGTAGCGCGCTACTTTTGTAGAGTTTGCTGACGCGATCGTCGGATAAAGGTGTGAACGGAATTAAATTATTACAAGTCTCGCACGTGGTAGTATGTTTATTGCACGTAACACAAATGTCCCAAGCAGGTACAAAGGTACTTGGATTGATGCGAGAATTAACAACTCTTTTCGACAAGATAGAAAAATGATGTCGCCACAGCTGTGGTCGGATTAAAAGTGTTTTTGAGTTAAACCGTCATGCGCTGTGATGAGCGTCATGACTCTTTTTTTATATAGAGAAACAACTCGTCTATTGGGATCGGACGAACGATCGTGCTGCCTCTGGTGGCCTTTACAAAAGCTGGGTAAGAACGCCACACTTTTGTAGTGAGCTATACAACAGTAACACGCTACAAATGTTGCGGAAAAATATTTTTTTCCCGCTACTTCGCTGCAGATGTAACGAAAAGTCATAGTAATGCGCTACTTTTGTAGCCTATAGCGGATTTTGTTTCGCTACTCGCTACTTTTATAATTGTAGCAGATTTTGCTCCGCTACTCTTTACTTTTATAATTTTAGTGAATTTTAATTTGATATTCGGAACTTATACTCTTATTATTGTAGTGAGTTTTAGTTCGTTACTCGATACTTTTGTAGCAGGTGGCGAATTTCGTTTCAATCCTAGATATTTTTGCAAGAAGCAACATAATCATTATGTTATTACTACGATTTTGAAAAATATGGAATGGAGGAATAATAGAAGGAAAAAAATTAAACATGTTAACATTGGGAGTAAAGAAAATCTTGCGTTTCTTATTTCCATTAATTGAAAATAACTGAAAAATATTTGTATACAATGTTTTATACATGTTCCGTAAAGTAATATATATATAAATCACCGTATAAGAGAACAGGACAGTATAACAGCAAAGAATAAGTGATAATGATTTGTGTTTCTTGCAAAAAGTGTGTGTGGAAATTAATGTCTCTTTTTTTATGAATAAATACGTGTGACAAGTTATGTAATGAGTTGACATTGTTGTCACGTCTTTACAAACATTTGAACCAGATTATTGTAGCATTCTGAATAGTGCTATGTAAGCATCTATTAATTTTTTTCGCCGCATTAAAAAGTTATAAGCATAAACCATACGGTGGCTCTTAGCACGGCGTTAAACGAATTTTGAAACGTTTAACCTTTCGATGAGTTCCAAATAATTTTTAAAAAAAGTGTGCAAAATTTCAGCTCTCTATTTCAATTACATACCGTACCTGTAAGCATGAACTTTTTTACATTAAAAGCTCATTTAAATTTTCAACAAATCCGATTTTCTTTTGTTTCAATTTTCTTAACCCCTTGACTGGTGAGCCCGCCATACGGCGGGCTGTCGAAAAAATGCGTTATATACGAAATTTCCTAGGATATCAGTTCTAAAACCCGTACTCAAGGGTTTTCGGGGTCGCTGATTACAAATTTGCACTCAAAATTTAGAAATTGAAAATGGCGAATACAAGATGGCGGACCGAAAATGCAAAAAATCACTTGACGAGAGCGAACATTGGTACTCAGGGGTTTTTGATGTCCGTGATTACGAATCTGCACTCAAAACTTAAAATTTCAATATGGTGGATCTAATATTGCCGACCAAAAACGCAAAGTGGTTTGATGTGAGCAAAAATTGGTGCTCGGAGGTTTTCGAGGTCCCTGATTACAAATCTACACTCCAAATTTAGAAATTAAATACATATTTATTTCTCACCTCCATCATTAGTTCGCAATTTTTATACGATCCAAAATGTGCCACGAGGAGGCTGCATGGTAGGATTTAACACTTTGTTACGGATCAACCACCTCGGTTTAATTTCTCAACATCGCTCAGTAGCATTGCCCAATCGAGACAGGGCATCGCCCGATCGCTTGCAGAATTTCAGCAGCGCGAGCGCTAACACTTCCGAGTACAGCGAGAGTTATGACAGGGGCGAACAGCCCAATTGCAAAACCCGAATCTTGCAAATTCCAATCGTCCGATAAAGTCATCGTCCGACGAAGTTGTCAAACCCTGTCGCAATCACCCCCACGAGCATCTTCAGAAGTAACCTTACCGAGTCAATAAAACGCGCCACCGGTGTGCGGCCATTCAGTCTTGATTCGACATTCGAGAGATCGGCAAGAAGGTTTGACCCCTTAGTGGCAAGTCCGCTCGCGTACTTAGGGCCTCGTGGGTGTGGTTGGTGATTACTTTCATAGCCATAGTATCGGCAGTGACAAGAACTCAATTATTAATTTTCTATTTTCTTGGTTAACGTTTATCTTACTTCTATTTTTCTTTCAATAAATATTGTGTTAATCGATCAGAGTTATTACTTTAGCAGCATTCTATTCGATACTCTCGTGTTATCGCATTCGCGACAATTACCTTAGCGGCCTTATTTCATCAACCTCTAAATTGTATCCAATTCTTGATCTTTTAATATGTATGTTTGTACCATGCGGTCATCGACGCTCCCTTATTGAATAAAGTGTATCAGTGACAATTCAGCAGTTTGTTCACTTATATTTTATCCACCTGCGTTCTCGCGTCAGCGACCCGAACACTGTCAGCAATAACCATAGGTGAGGTGCGTTACCCTGCTTTAACTCGGACAAGAATCCATGTGCCATGCTTTTTAGCCTTTGTGCACAATTATAAATATAAATTTTTCTTTCGGGAAAAATTAAATAACGTTACGGCCAATCAATCTGGTACGTAACAACTTCATTTTTGTTTGTTTTTCTTTTGTTTTATTTTTTTCGTTTTGTTTTTTATTTTTATGGTTTTTGTCCATTTTTTGCATCAAGATTTTCCAATTCGTTTCCTTTGCAATTTTCACGATCCAAAATATATTTTGCTCGTGTTTAGAAATTTTATTTTGTGCTCCCAAAAATCTATAATGAAAACCTACGAATTTTACATTTATTTTAACATTTATTTTCCACTTATGTCTATCAGAAATTGTGTTCGTTTTTTGAATAATTGCTGCAAAGAAATATAAAAAATAAAGGCCAAGTGAAGAGATCCACATGAAGAGATTCGAAAACTTAATTTTGTCAATTCATCTAAAATGATTTAAAAATAACGATAGTCATACTTGTCGACTCAGACACTGCCTACCTTCACGATAAAAAAAATTCAGAACATTGACACTTCCAAAAAGGCTCTAATAAAAACGCACGAGTTTTTCACTTAAATTTTATCTACCAGAAATAGTCACATCAATTTCGAACCATTTACCAGTGAAGTGGTAAATGTTTGAAATTTCGAATCTGCTATGTTGAATTTTCGAATGTTGAGTGGAGATTCGTAATCAGCGACCCCAAAAACCCCTGAATACCAAATTTTCAGTTAATACTAAGAAAAAAATTATCTACCAGAAATGTCCACTTCACTCGTAAATCCTTTACTAGTGAAGAGGTTAATGGTTCTATAAAAAATATGAACTTTGCGTGAATCCATTGAGTATCAACCCGACAACAAAATCTATGGGATTTTAGGCCCAAATTCCACACTAGGATTACGAAACTATACGGAAGCTCAATGTCCTGATTTTTGAAATTTTATGATTATCTCGTGAATAACTCATTTTGCGGTGAAGTTTTATAGAATATTTTGTGTAGGAAATTTTCTCAGCTACAAATACAATCGAATAAAGCTATAATACATCCATTTTATTTTTATCTTTTCATAAACAAATGCAGATCAATTATTATTTTTTTTACAAAAAATCTCGCATCGCAGTCTTTTTTCGGCATCGGGAAATTGTTTTCAGTGTTCAGACACAAGTTGGAGGATGTATTCTCTCTGTGTCTCGTTGTTGGTCAGAATATTATTGTATTCGTCAATTAGCTGTACTGCTCGCTTTGCAGGATCATTCACGACTTTCAATTTTGTAACTATTACCAAATCTTGTTGAAATGTTTCCTCTTTACTCCACTCTGAAGGGTCGAAGTTGAGAAATTGCATACCGATACCAAATCGGTCAAAAAACATGAGACAGTGAGGAGTGATGAAATGGTCCAAATCTTTGTTCAAGAGATTTAGCACTTTCTTGTGATTTATTTCGAGTCGTTTCTTCACCGTGAAATGAGTTATTCACGAGATAATCATAAATTTTAAAAAAATCAGGAAATTGAGCTTTCATATTGTACGATTTTCGTAATCCTAGGGGAGAATTTGGGCCTAAAATTCGGCAGGTTTTGTTGTCGGGTTGATACTCAATGGATTCACGCAGATTTTATATTTTTAGAGCCATTGAGTAAATTGAAGCAAAAGAAAATAGGAAATGTCGAAAATTTAAATGGGCTTTCAATGTTGAAAAGTTCATGCTTACAGGCACGGTATGTACTTGAAATAGAGTGCTGGAATTCTGCACACTTTTTTTAAAATTATTTGGAACTCATCGAGAGGTTGAAGGCCTCAATAGTACATTGTGTATCAAGGAGGCAAAGTCGGTCTTTTAACGCCGAACGCGTTACTGAAAACATCGCGCGAGGCGTTAAAAGGCCCTGCCTCCGAGGTACACACGATACTTTATAGAAGAAAACCACGTTTCCGAGTTTTGTAAGATACGAATATTCAATGGAGAATACCTGGTAAAATAAAATATCGTTTCGGAATGATATTAGCGTTCAATACGTATCGCACCAATTGCACGTTGAAGGCATGTAACGCGGAACGCGTGGGCTGACGGGGAGGGGATGAAGGGGTGAAGGATGAACGGCTGCGTGAGCAGAGCGCATGCGCAGAGTACGTAAAAGCGCACTTTTAACTCCTAGTCACTAAAAGTGCTGCTCCTCGTATCCCTCACCACTAATCCACTACGATAGTTGCCAAAACACCTACTTTAGGTACTGTAAACACGCTCGAAAAAGCGAGGAAAACGTGGTTGCGTTATATAAAATTTGTTTGATGCCGTGCTAAGAGCCACCCTAATGAACAATGATGATAATACCAACATTAACACCTACAATAATTTGACAAATTTACAGAAGTGAAAAAGAATTCAAAAATAAAGATTCAAATCGACTGAATAAATGTGATAAAAAAATGTGTGTAAGTGGCGATCACTCTGCCATAATACAATTCACTTCAAGGATGTAGCGATATCTCGACCATACAGATAAGTTCGTATTCTTACGAGTCAAATGTCATAATGGAATTAGTATGTCGATAATGTTGCTATAATACAATCAATTGTAGCAATATTGCGATATCTCAGCCATGCAAATAAATTCGTCATTTATGTAATAATTTTACTAAAGAATTGCCATACACGAATCACTATTAGTGACGATAATTCAGCCATATGTATGATCAACTTCCGTTAAAGAAATAATTAGATTTATTATACTGTTATTTAATAATCAACACTTTACGCTGTATTTTCTGTATTTGCAGCTTTTACAGCATTTGCTTTCAACAAAACTCTTTGTTCGAAATGTTTATCCGAAAAGCGATTGGATTTCGGCAAGAAATCCGCTACAATTATAAAAGTAGCGACTATAGCGAAACAAAATTCACTACCCGCTACAAAAGTAGCGTGTAGCGAAGCGAAATCCGCTACAATTATAAAAGTAGCGAGTAGCGAAATAAAATCCGCTACCCGCTACAAAGGTAGCGTGTAAGCGAGGCGAATTACGCTACTCGCTGTGTAGCGAGTAGTAAGTGTAGCGAAGTACCGACACAAATTATTTTTCCACTACATTTGTAGCGTGTAGCGAGTAGCGCTCGCTATAAATTTTGGACATCTCTGATTGAAATCCGTACGATATATCGGGTAAGGAAAATTTCTTTGATTTTTGATACTGTTTCATTAATCAGCAACGATTGATCGTAAAGCTCGCGCTGTTCGTTTTCGCACCCCTATGCAATTTGTTTTGCTTCTTGACGAGATTTATCTGAATGTTGACTGTTTCGTTTATGATGCAGAAATCTGTCAGCAGGCAATTCAAGAAACTTTCATAAATTTAATGCAGTTTTCGTCCAGCTGGTTTTTATTCAGTTGCTGTTGTATCGTTGGTAAAAAAGGTATTTCTATGAGTATGTAAGAAAGTTCATATAATTTTTTTTTCCAATTTAAACGAGCAAAAAACAGGCATCCCCGTTTCATTGCATTTCGCAAGGGCGAAATTGGTCCCAATGTCAATATTTGTACCTGAAAAAGTATAAAAAGTTTGATTAATCTTAAGATGAGTGATACTAGTACAAAGAATAAAGATGACGTTAAAAAGTCTGATTAATTTTAAGATGCGTGATACTCGTTCAAAGAATGCAGAGATGGTATCGAAAAGTTTTATTAATCTTAAAACGAGAGATACTCGTAAAAAGAATAAACATGGCATCAAAGTTTGATTAATTTTAAGATGTGTATTACTCGTTCAAAGAATGCAGAGATGATATCGAAAAATTGTAGTAGTAGTAGTAGTAGTAGTAGTAGTATATTCCATGTATGCCCTTTCGGGTGTTTACAATTTTTTCCGCCTACCATACAAATTTCCCTTGATTCTATATTAGTTTTAGATCACAGATCTGTTACCGCTTTGCCTCTTTCCTTCTCTTCCTCATGTCACCCCAACTTCCTCCTCGCCTTCTCTACACTTTTCCTCATTCTCTCTTTTTCTTTTCTGCCTCTCGAACTCTCTTACGTAGCTGCACAAAACAATCAGCGTTTTTTTCCCCCTCAATACTGTATCCACCTTCTTTTGTAGCCCTTCTTCCCTATCTTCCCCCACCCGTTCAGCCAAACTTTCCACCAAGTGTTTTCTGATCATTTCTTTTCCCGCTTTACAGTTTAGCATATGTTCAATTATCTCCTTCTCCTTTCCACACAGCCCACAACTTGTATCCCTGGGTCCTTTATATCTGTCCTTTCCAATATTCCCGTACTTCAGTCGCGCCCACATTTCTTTCGTACTCTCGCCTGTAGTTTTGTCTTCCCAATATTCTTCCATGCCTATATCATATTTCCTCCGCTCATATTCTTTGCAATAGTTCGATGTCTCAATCTTGTACCAATCGACCTGTATTCCCTGATCTATCTTTATTCCCACTCCTCGCTGCACTTTCTTCTCTAATTCTCTTTCATTCCCATCCCTTATTGTTTCCCATAACCCTCCTTCCCCTACCTCCTCCATTGCTTCTTTCAGTTCTTCTCCCCATTTTGTTGGATTCCTGTTGACTATGTCTTTGATCTCCTCCATCAGACATATTTTCGGCCATCGAACGTTTGGCATTTTCATTAATTCCTTCAAGTATCCTGCTGCCCTTTTCCACAGATCTATGCTAATTCATCTGCACCCTGCTTCCATTTTCCATAGGTAGCTAGGTGTGTTCCTTTGTATCCCAATCGCCATCTTAACATATCTCGCTGGTAATCGCTCTATCGCCTCTCTCCTCCTCCACCCCCGTATCTCCACTCCATACAGCATCCCGCTCCTCACTATGACATGCATTAGTGCAACCTCTTTTTCAGACTACCTATTTTCGCTCTCTTGCAGACACCCCACGCAGCATTCATTGCCTTCCTTACTTTGCCCGCCACTAATTTTATATGTTTTTTGAACGTGTTCCCTGTTGAAAACCACACTCCTAGGTATTTGTATTCTTTGACTAACTCCAATTCTCTGTCTTTATACATCCATTCTCTTTCCGTTTTTCGCCTACCGCCTTTCTGAAATATTAATACTTTTGTCTTATTGATGTTAATTGTTAGTTTATTCTTTCCCACATATTTTTCCAGCATTCCAAACATCTCCCTGAGCCCTTCAACCTCATCTGCTATCACAACTACGTCGTCCGCAAATTTCAGTGTAAAGATTTTCCCTGCCCCTACTAGCGATCCTCCCACATTTTTTCTTTCCCATTCCTCATCCAGGTCCTCGATGTATGTATTAAAAATTAAAGGGCTGAGGGGGCACCCCTGTCGCACCCCTCTTATTGTCCTAAATTTCTATTAATTGTATTTCTGTATATTTGCTCAATTATCGCATTTAGTCTCCCCTTTTCTCCCGCTTTCCTTAGTTTTTCCAACATTATCTCCCTGTCTAGTGAGTCGAATGCTGCTTTGAAGTCAACAAAAGCTGTATACAATCTTCCACCTTTCCTTTTCAGCTTGTTGTTAATGACTGCGTTTAGCACAAAGACGTGGTCTCGCGTTCCGCGCCCGCTCCTAAACCCTGCTTGGCTCTCCTTCAATATCCCTTTCTCCTCTAACCAACATTTTAGTCTTCCTGCTACCAATGTTATCAGTATCTTATACCCTACATCCAACAGTGTAACTCCCCTGTAATTTGTTGCGTCTCCTATCTCCCCAGCCTTATGTATTGGGAATATTCTTCCTACTTCCCATCCCTCAGCAAGTTCCTCCTTTTTCCAAAAATCATTTCAAATCTCCACTAATTTTATCACGCCTTCCTTTGGCATACCCTTAAAAAACTCCGCGGGAATCCCATCCTCTCATTTTTTTCAACACCTTCAACATCTCCTGAAGTCCGATGTCTCTATTACCAATTTTTTCTAATTCATCCCCTGCTTCTTCTTCACTACTTAATTGCCTTTCCCTACTCTCTTCTCTTGCCCTTGTTCCCTCCTTCTTCCTCGGTCCCTAGTAACTTTTTGAAGTGCGCCACCCACTCTTCCTTTGTTACCTGCTTCTCCAAGTTCAACCTTCTGGGCTTGAAAGGTCTAATTGTCTCCCACCTTTATGTCACACTTTTCCCATTTTTCCTTCCAAAATTCTATGTGTTTTTGTTTTCTAATTTTTTTCAATTTCTTCCTCTCCTCTGTCAGTTTCTGTCTGTCCTGCTCCCTTCCACTATTTATATAAATTTTCAGTCGCCGCAATGAAAAATGACTTTTTCTATTACTAAACGTTTGTACACGGTGTACACGCATTTAAAAAGTTTGTTCACTTTTTATTTTGATAAAAAATTGGTATCGAAAATATTTCCTCTAGATCCAATCCGCATAGTAAGAGAGTTTACTATGGCGTTTTTGGCGTACTACGAGATAGTACAAGTAATCTATGATTGATAGAAAAACGATGCTTCTTGTTTCAGGGGCAATATCGAGTACATACAAACGAAAAAATGAATTTAGCAAAATCAAATACTTAGGATGCATAAATAATAAAAACATCCGTATTACAACATTAGTGCAAGTTAAACCAAAAAATAATCAACACAATCCCAAGCAGGGTCAAGATCCAAATATAATTTTTTTCTTTATTCAATGATACCCGCGATAGCATGATGTCCATTGCGTTCAAAGCTAAGCTCCTTCGCTCGATAATCGAATAATTCAAACAAACAAAAATATTATCATAATAATTAATGATATAGGAAATTGATAGAAAAGTTGATTTTGTTAAAGTTTGAAATTAATTCGTTCCTATATATGTCCGAATAAGCACGAGTTTTTTCTGAATTCGCTTTGGTGATAGAACTTCTTTTTTAACTTTTCCAAAATGTATGATAAATACCAAATTATTAATCACTTATCGTACGCGAGTGTTCCTCATTAAGCATAAAGGTATTGCGATTCACAAAACGAGTGGATAAAATGCTTTACGGAATGAATTTTTTTATATAATACCGTCGAAACTCAAATAAACAGAACTCAAAAAAACGAAAAAAATTCTGAAAAGATCTTGTTTTTAACCTCTCGGTAAAAACCTTTTGTAGGCTTTCGGTGCAATTTTAGAGAACAATTTTGCATATGTTTTTAAGATTTTTCCTGCGAACTGTAAACAATAAATGAGTATTGTGTCTATCAAATTTTTAGGTAATAGAACATAACAATAATATTAATGTTTTGGCGCTTGTTGGAGCATAGTTCATCGGTAACGTTGATGAAACTTCATGGAACTCGTTCAAAAGCTACGTATTGTAATCACCCACTAAAAACTTTAATGATTAAATTAATAATTTTCTGCCCTATCATAATTTTTTTTTCTTATTGTTGTTAACATTAATTACAATGTCGGAACTGAGAAAAAGAATATAAATAGATCGCTTAGCGAGAAGTTGAGAGCATGTAAATGTAAAATTGCAACGTTTTTGTCTAAAATATTTGTCTGTTAAATCTAATGGTTACGAGATACAACGGTGTTTTGAAAATTTTGAAATTAAAAAAAACTCGAGAAAATGCGATCCAAAAATGTTGACAAAATTTACACTGTTTTTTTCATATAATTAAATAATTCAACAAAATTTCAATTTTTTGAGAGTGGACAACTTTTTGACCGTTCGAAATGGTATAGAACGCCTGATATAGTATATATATGAGGTTATTGTTCATTGAAAAAAACGGAAAAAAGCGAGCAAGGCAGTAGTACTACAGCACGCGTTCATTGTATTAAAAAAGAACGCGAAAACAATAAGTAGCGCTCCGCGATGAAACATTTTTATATGAAATGGATGATGTTAAAATTCCTTTAATTTACTTAAACTAAAAATAAACATCACCTTGGCGTTTTCTCATACGACGAAGTTAATTGATGAGTGATATTATCAACTCGATAAGTGACCCTTTCTTCTTACTTTTCGAACGAATCGTCTCGGAATAATTGAATTTAAGGTGTTTTTCAAGAGGCAAATAGCGAATATCCTGAGAGGTAAAGATTGTCAAAACTCTTGACACGGAAAAATAGAAATTTGAACATTTCACAGAATGTATTTAGTTTCAACAAATTATAATTTGCAGACATTTTTAGAGTTGAGGAGAGGATAAAATCCTCCCCTTAAAAATTCAAGCATCCCTTCGAACGATGAGTATGTACATGTAAAAAATGTTACAAGTATATTTTTTTGCAATGACTGATCATCATTTATTGTTATTCGTGTTATGTAATTATTATACAACACAAACACGTCAGTACAAAAATTTCAACACATCTCGTAATTATTATTCTTCAGGATCCTCGGAGGTATCGAAGCAACGCGTGCTGTGGTGCTGCCTTGCTTGGGCCCTCACACTCATGCTACATACGCGTTCACCTCGCGCGGTGCGGCCGGGCACACCGTCACACGCACACCTCTACGCGCCGCCCAGCCCACGCGTATTATTAGCTGTCATTAATTATTAATAACTCAGGAGTGCATCGGATCGAAAAACCGCTGAGGACTTTTCGATCCAAAATTTCGAGATCTACCACCCCTTCAGAGATGCTTCGACCCTTTTGGGACAGGCTGTATATATGAACAATAACAGTTTTCGAAAAGTATTTTTCTACAATTATTACCATAAATAAATCCCAACCACATTATCATCGTTAGAGCAAAATAATTATATTTCTTCATGTATATTAAGTGAATTATTAGCTCCTAAACTCTATAAGCTGACAGAATAATGCGAAAAGCATATGGTTTCTTAGAACTGTCGACAATCCTTTAAAAATAATTAATATAAATTTCAATGGCTTTTTTTCTGTCATCGGTATAACATAAAATAGATGGAATAATAATCTCATTTAATTCAAAGGAATAAATTCATAGAAGCCATTCGGGCTAATTATACAATACTCGACAGATAACAATTTCTCTCATGACATCTTGACAAGCAATGCGAAAACTACGTCGTGCGATGCACGGATGCTAGTGCATGTTAAAGAATCATTTACAAATAACAACCAATTATAATTATGGATATACGTTGGCGGTAATAAGAAAAATAATTTGATTTTGCCAACTTTAATCACTTTCCAAAAATTCCCTGTTCCCAAAAAAACAATCGATTAGAAAAATGATTTATTGGATGATGGGTCTTGTCCGGGATAACGTGGCAGAGTCGCGAAAGGGTTGTACTGCGGCTGCTGCGTTCCCGGATAGGGGTAATTATATTGTTGACCTAAAACATAATTATTTCGCGAAATTATAGCACGATATTTTATTTCATACAATGTAGAGTGCAATTGGTTTATGAGATTATTTTTTCAAGTTGCTCGGAGTGCAGGTCATCCCCATCGATTTTCGTTACAATCTTACTAGTTTAGGGCAAAAGCAAAAGTCTTGAGTTAATCAATTCATCAGAATGGATTTTCTATCGTTCTAAATTATGACCATAAATTGTTGTCACAGCAAAACAGAGTTCCAGCTTAGAATTGTTATATGAACTTTTTTTTTGAAAAATGTAAATAATACAAATACAACTCTTTTTAAATTGAACTGTATGTTTGACTTTCATCTCATTTCTGTTATACAATCCGTCGCCGTCCGCATCTATTGAATAAAAAGTTTCACTATCTTAAAACCGATATTGAATACAAGTTTCAAGTACTTAACCGTTGTAACAGATACTACGAATATGGAAAAATAATACAGATAATATAAAAATGTGTTCAACAAGTTGTTAGAAAAAAAAATTGGTGAAAAATTAAGAAAACTTGTTTTCTCTTCATATCAATTAAGTGTTTTCATTTTTCGGAATACACGTGAAGTTTTGAAGATCTTAATCAAGAAATACTTGACCTTCACGTCTAATTTTGACCATATTGGGATTGTACCTCCAGGGCATTCTTAAAATCATCTCGCAAATTGGCAATTGTCAATTGAATTGTAACAAATTCCAGATTATTCACCTTGAGACGGGTAAGGCATTGTTGCGTATGGATTGTACGTAGTCGGCATCGGTGGCGGTACATAAGTTGGATAAGGGGCAGCTGGAGTAGCACCGTATGGTACAGGCATGCCACCTTGATAAGTTGTAGGATAAGGCAACTGAGGTGCGCTCTCATTTGATTGACTTACCCCACTGGGACCTAAATGATTTAGAAAAAATAAACAAATAAACGTTTAAAGGTGAAACAATAGTAAAAATAAACCGAATAAGGACTTTGAAAATAATAATAATAAGAAACAGAGTACGGTAAAATCATAATTCTCTTACCACCATGATGAGCCGGAATATTCGGCGTTTGAGCTGGTCCAGTGTGACTCAAATTCGTTGTCAAGTCTTTCATTAATTCTTCTTTCTCGGTTTTACGGGCAAAGCAAAAATCAGATATTTTGTTTTGAAATACAACAAGCAATTGAGTGAGATCGTTATAAAATTTCGCCCCCTCTTGTAAATTATTTTTAAGCTCCTTGAAAGAATCGTAAGCAGCTGCCAATTTGCAGAGCATGCTCTCCCGTGAACTTCCCGAGCCCGTCTGTTCGCGGGTAAAAGCTGCATGAGCGTCCTAAAGTCAAAGTAATAATTTTTCAGTCAAATGCCGAAATATAATGAATTTGCAAATTAAACTCTATTAACTTTTGACTTTTGAAAACTTTCTTTGACATCTAGAGTTCGTAGATAACAATGAATGAACAAAATCACAATCATTTGCCGCGCCCAAGTGACAGTTGATTTTTACCTGAATATCTTTTATCAATGTTTCTTGCCGAACAAGACTATCTCGTACTTGGCTAGTCAAAGATCCATAACACTGACCAATATTTTCAACAGACAAATTAGGCTCGTCAATCGCCCCGTCGTTCGCTAGTGCTGATAAAAATATCGTCTTCATATCGACCGTTGCTGCTTTCAATTCGCTCTCTATCACATCACGCTCAGCTTTCAAAGTTTCTACCTGCGATTATGTATAATTTTGAAATTACGCGGATCGGGAAAACGGGGGTAATTCTTTTTTTTGGACTCACGTTTTCCATGAGTTGGCGGAGTTTAAGAACGGCCTGACTCTCTTGGAGAGCCGAACCTGTTGGCACCGCGGAATTCAATTGTTCCTCGTCCATACTTAGAATTTCCATTCCTTGCCTGTGAGACTGGAATTTCTCACGAACGATCTAAATAGAGGAATATTTATTAGACTTACAAATTATTTGTGAATGAGAGCAAGAGCGAGAAAAAAAATCTCAGTTGAGAACAAGCATCGTTGTTCAAGTTGTCAATATCGTTTTCAGATTTTGTATCTTTTCGTTCAATTCGGAATGAATTTCGTTAATGAGGTCAGAAATGTTCCATTCCAAGCGAGAAAAAATAAGAAATGAACACACAAAAGTACACAAATTGATTCTTTTTTCATACCTTGTCAGCGGCAACAGCGTTGTTGATGATGTCACGATATTTCTGAGCGTTGACGGTGAATTGCGCGGTAAGTTCAATACTGGGAATTCTGGTCCATCGTTCTTTAAATTGCTCACGCAATTGGTTATCAGAATCTCGCTCTTCTTGAAGCATTCTCTCCGACTTGACAAATGATTTATTAATACGACAGTGAAAATTTCATTGGATTATTATTCTGCGTTAATGATTTGAATATCCCAGAATTTCATACTACAAAGTATTGTAACGGTTAATGTCTACTGTAAACTGTAACATACTTCTTGAAAAACTTTGCAATAAAGTATAAAGATGAGATAATGGATTATTCAATTATGTATATTTTGGGTCTAGTTCTTTAGTGTCTCTCAAACATAAATTTATCAGTTTTTGCGTTAGTTGAAAACGAAGTGAGAGATGGTTTGCAAAAAAAAGATTTTTAAGAAATATTCATTTCTCGTGTTTTGCATATTTCCAGATATAGCAAATTGTATCGAAAATAACGAATTTAATTAAACAATGTAGTTTTTCTTTCAAAAATTGAAAAAAAATTTGAGAAAAAATTTAATATTGAAGATTTCGCAGTCCTTTTTCGTCTGGCAATGGTTTCGCAAATGTCATTCGGAATCTCAATAACGACTTCAAGCAATTATTCAAGCAACGCATTTAATTAAAATCAGTGAATGTATAGGATTAACTTCTTTCCATACCTCATCCAATATATCCTTGTTTCTTTGGAGCAAATCCGGCAATTCGTTCATCGCTGTTTCCAGAGCGCTTATGCCACCGGCTATTCTAACTTGCGCTGCTTTTTCAAGCAACGATTGTGGCAGTTCCGTGCCACTTGTATCCTCAATCGCGGCCGGTAAGTTCAAACTAGCTAAAACGCTGTTCAGCAGCTGTGTCATTTCACGTAGTTTCGATATTTCCGTGTTAACGAGTTCGTTCTTTCGGCCCTCGTAGGATGAAAGTGCATGATGAACCGTTACAGGTAACAAATCCTCGAAAAGATCTGGAGGTATTACACCATAATTAACCATCGTGGAGAAAAATAAAATAAATTATAAGCAACTTACAAAATCTTGAGTCAAAAGTTTGGGGTATTTTGAGAATTATATCGGGAAAATTTCAACTTTAATTAAATAGAAAAAAGAATAAAATAATTCAGTTGGCGCAAGCGGCAATTTATCCACGAAAAAATGTATTTTTTTCTGCGGTTGCGGAATTTTCGGGATTATTTTTGTACATATCTTGCTAAACGAGCGCGTAATAATACCTTGAAAATTGGAACTCATTGGATACGCTGGTGGAATGAGCTTTGCAACATTCGCTTTACCGACTGGTTCCAGGTTTTTATAGTCTGGAATTCTTTCGTGATAAATAAAATCATTGTCTTTCTTGACCTCGTGAAGTACTCTCTGAGCCCTGTTCGCGTACTCTTGGAACAACGATGCTTTGTTCGATCTTTGTTGAGCAGCTTTAAAAAGTTCAACCGCGTGCTACGAAAGTTTCAAAATCTTTGTTGAAGGCCGATATTATTATTTTGTAATAATCTATAGTTGAAAACATGTTTACCTCGAGTCTGGAAATTTGCTCGCCTATGAGTTTGTTACTTTTGCAAACCATGCCTTGATAAAGTTCCGCCATAGCTCGAAAGCCGGCTTGTTTTCCCGCTATCTGTAATCATGGATTATGCCATTCTTTTTTCGTTCACGAAGATATCGCAAATCACGGAACCAGCAGATGATAATTATAACTTATTACTCATTCTTGTGGCGTACCTTGGCGATACAGAAATTAATTTTCAATAAAATTTCGGTATTTTGTAAGAATAATTTTTTCGAAGGGTCAAAAAAATTGTAATAGAATTCTATAGACAATTCGAAGTGAAAGTTTTCTGATTATATTAGGTCGGAATTTGTACAAAAAAATTCTCAAGGTTGGTACAAATTTTTGGAATAAAGTATGTCGCGAATTGATGCATCATATCCTTACCAACGGCACCCATTCTTTGTCCCAGAATGATCGAAATATTTCCTTCTGAAATTGCTTCAGAGTCTCGGCATAAAGTTCCTCCGCTTGTGCTGCCAGTTTAGATACGATACCTTCTTTCATGGAATCATGAATAGCCTTGTATACGAATATCTCTTGAGCCTGAGCCAACATAAGCGAGGAGAGTGCACCCAGAGTTTCCGGACTCATGTCGGGCGTTGGTTCTTGTTGTATTCCCAGCATCACATTACATTTTAAATAATTGAAAATTCCCGCTGATTGCTGTAACACAAAAATACAGCTGTTTCTCTGATATTTCGCCTGATAAAATTTTTCGGAGTATTTTCATAGCTCTAACTTTCTTTCAAAATGAAAAATATATAATATACTACATAAAAAATAAAAAGACCTCTATGATAATACATATCACCGAAAAAATTGTAATATCAATCATGTCTAAATTTTTTATGGTCATTATGTGCAATTTATCTCATTATTATTATATTACCATTTACCATTTATTTTGTTGTTATATTATATTATTGTAATTTAATTTTTACTTTATTCCATTAATTGTTTAAAAAACTTTGTTGATGCTTAGCTGAAGCAAAATTTGTATTCATTATAGGGAAACTAAAGAACAAAGATGCTGTGTAACCTGAAACAATTTAGCAGCTAGTCTCAAGCCCTCGTCGCTCTCAAGAGATTGTATTGACGCTACGGCGCTCTGCAGTGCGGCGATGACAAATAAGACGCACAGCCTTTCGTATGCCAAAGTGCTGATTGCTTTAAATAATCAATAAAACAAAAAATATGCCGTTACTCTTACCGAGGGTTCATCTGGAATGAAGATTAGGGTAGGTAAAAAATAGACTATGTTTTTTTTCCTGTTGATATACTGAAATATTGATTACTGTCACCTCAAGAAACAGCAAGTCCAATGTGAGCCTTTAACATTAACAGTAACAGGACGTCTATCGCAATGTTCGACTTCCTATTTAAATAACATGAGAAAATTTGTTTTTAAACTTTTGAATTTTATAAATCATTAATCGTTGAGCTTAGGAAAAATCCTACAACGTATTTTTATGAGAAATTTGATGATCTAGAAAAAGGTCCCTAGTGTTCAATAGACAAAAGTAAATGTTTAATTGAATTTAATTGTATTTGCATAGTCTTACATTGTTTTTATCACATAAATTTATTAGTAACTAGCTGTTACCCGCGGCTTCGCTAACATGGTAAATTAAAAACAAATTCGGACCGAGACATGGCATCGATTCTGCGCTGGCGTAATTTTTACCGTTGCTGACGCCAGACAACACAGAAAAATCAATCAAATTTTGAACGACGTGATCTACTATTTTTTCCCACACCATCCTGCCCAGATTGTGATTCCCGTACATGATGTACCGAATTGCCCGAAACAAACGTATTCCATCCCCTGTAATTTGCACAATATTGTGCTGCGTTATTGCACTATTTATAACTAAATCTTCAAATTCTATTTGAATATTTTAAATCGTAAAGTCACGTATAAACCGTGTTCCACATAGATCTGTAGCAACGATATCTAGCAACTGTATCTATAGCAAGCGTCGCTAGAGCAGGATCTCAGAGATATATTAACGATATCAGAACCCAGAAAAACGTCCCAATTTCTCAAAATTAAATAAGATCTTTACAAAAAATTCCGGACATGATTTTACTTCTTGGACATCAGGGTCACAGTAAAAATCGTTTTCGTATTAACATAAACTTTTTTCCGCCGATATAGAGAACATAGAAATATGTATAGAGAATAATGAAATGCCCTATTCATTTCTTTTTTCAATCTACGGTATAAGGCGACACAAGTCGAGCACAACACAGCACAAACTTTATTTTAATGAAACAAAAAAACTTAAACGAAAAACGATTTGTTGTTCATAACTGTTTTGTTTATCAATAGTTTTTTTTTCGTTTACGGACAAAGCAGCACACGCCGAGCGCAACTCAGCACAATCTTTAGTTTTTCGAAAAAATAATACTCAGGAAACAAAAGATGATTTGTTCATAACTTTTTGCTTGTTAATTTTTTTTTTCAATCTACGGCACAAGGCGGCACGAGTTCAGCGCAACACAGCACAATCTTTATTTTAAAGAAACAAAAAACCAAAAAGAAAAACTTTTTTTTGTTTATAACTTTTTTGTTCATCAACCTTTTTTTTTTGTTTGCGTCGCGAGGCAGCATACGCCGAGCACAACTCGGCACAATTTTTATTTTTTCGAAAATCGAAATGAACAAATATTTGTTACATATCATTTTGAAATAATATGTTTTGTTGCAAAGTAGAAGTGAGTCCAGAGTTCACTTTTATCACTAATATATTGATTTGATGGACATAATCCAACCGTCTTAAAACACAACTGAATTTTTTAGCGTGATGATTTAAAAAGTACTGAATGTTACGTAAATTAAGATCTAGCATTGAGATGTTGGTGACTTTTATCAATTGGACGAAAGGGCCTGCGAGGTGGATCTTTTTTGTACCGCAGCAAAGTTTTTATAACAATATATTATAGACGTTTCTCTAGGTTTCAGTGTTAAAGTTTAAATAGAACATTTTCTTATGTTATTCAAATGTGAAATGATTATTTGTGACAAGGGACTGCTTAATATTCATATAAATGGCTCATATTTGAACTGGAGTATCTTGTATTTTATTTTAACCTGCCCTAATGAAGATACACGAATATGTGCTCACTAAGACTCAGCTTTCCACCGAAGATGGTACGGTCAAAAGCATCTTTCCATTTGAATGGTATTTGAAGCTCGTGGCTCGGTATTTTGCTTTCAAGAGCGCATAATTGATCATAGTAGCTAGGAAAGAGACGCAAAACTGCTAATTAGCAAAAAAGATTAGATTTTCAAGAAAAAACTTGGTAAAAACTAAAATAAATGTTTGTTCCATAACTTTTGATTAATTATCAGTACATCTCTGATGCAAAGCAATAATGATTTACTGACAACTAATCGTGTACAATCATTGTTCGATTTTCATGAGTTTTTTTGTAAACCAATTATTTTTGTTTCTGGAAGTTTCTTATTTTTGCTTAGGTACAAAAATAAATAAAATACAAAGAAGCAGTTATTGGAAGTATATAATGCCCGATTATTTTCTTGAGTGACGTATTATATTATCGGATTAACTGTGATAAGTAATCGTATAAAATTCCGGAATTAAAAAGATTTTATGGAAAATAATTTGATAAAATACAGATCTCTAAAAGGAGTCTCCCCCTTTTAGAGATCTGTATTTTATCATCTGTATTTTATATTATCGGATTAACTGTGATAAGTAATCGTATAAAATTCCGGAATTAAAAAGATTTTATGGAAAATAATTTGATAAAATACAGATCTCTAAAAGGAGTCTCCCCCTTTTAGAGATCTGTATTTTATCAAATTATTTTCCATAAAATCTTTTTAATTCCGGAATTTTATACGATTACTTATCACAGTTAATCCGATAAGGTAATACGTCACTCAAGAAAATAATCAAGAAGATATATATTTGAAGTCTCCCTTTGATAAATTTCTTAATTACAGTGAAAAGTGAAACGAGGTGTAAGGGTGTAAAAAGTTATCGAACGATGCGTCATTAGAATGTATGGTTAATAAATGCAATGGATATCAATTGAAACAGTGAGTCATACCTGTAAATAACTTCTAATGAGCTCTCGTACTTCTCAAAAGCTCGCCACAATGCAGTGACCCGTAATTTACTAAAATCCTTTATGGCCGCGGTATAATCTTTACGATTACTTGACGAATTACAAGTCGATTTAATGACGTTTGTCAAGGGTTTTATAACGTCAACGTCGGATGGCTTTTTTAGCGGTATCGCGATCAGATCGGCCATTTTGAAATATCCGGATGATTTATATGGTATATGCGGTTTAGGTTTAGATATATGCTGTTCAGAGTTTATATTCACCAGGGTGGAGTGTTTTAGCTTTAGTAGCGTCAATAGCGTGTTTTAGTAGCGTTGATTATTACTGTTAAAAAATACGATGAATTTTGCAATCGTCTCTGTTTTCTCGGCTTTCTGATCAGTATTGAAGTCGAGCATTGACTGAGATTCTAAACTATGTAAACGAAGAAGAACAAAGAACCGCAACCAACCGCAACCACCGCTGTAACGCTCCGAGCGGGAGAACGCGATATTACCGATAGTTGAGGAATTCACGTGGGCTCGATTGGTAAAGAGCTAAAGCTCATCTCGGGAACTTTTCCAGATGAAATTAATGAAACTGAAGAGAAATAAGGAAAATTGAAGTGTGCTCACATGCACGCGTCCAATCACACACCTCGCACTCTCCCCACCCAAAGGGACTGACCCGTTGTGCATAGGCCTTTCCGTTCCCACCGAGACCAGCTATTGTTCTCAGCTCTTATCATATTTACGAGCCGATGATCGACATTTCCAGTATACGAACAGTCGAGTTGAAATACTAAGAAAATTCGGCAATAAAAACTGTTTATATAAATCTCAAAGCTTAGTTTACTTAAAAACAGTAACAGCGTTCTGTAAACATCGAAGAATATAAAAATCGCTGTGTATATGACAAAGTCACGTATTTATAACACTATAAAATAGTTATGGTTTCTTAGTATTCTTAAATATTACTTCTTATCATTATAATTTATTAGTTAAGCACCACATCCCCTATCACGTTCCTCTCGTGTTTTCTCAAATAATAGGCTACATACGAAAATGACCGTTCTACTTGCAATAAAATGATATGGGTAATGAAGATTGAATTGAAGTCCTCATACTTTCGCGGTTTTCTGTGCAAAAGTAGAAAGCGCGCTCTAGCGACGAATTTCGCAATCGTCACACCGCAACTAACTGTGCGCTGTGCGCTGGGGGAAAAATGTTCCTTTCATCGCCGTTCAACTGTTCGGGAAAACCTTTTTATCAGCTGTTGATCGGATTTTAAAAAAATACAGCGGAGTGAGGAGAGGGAAAAGAGAAAAAATATGAATTCTCTCTCTCGTACATCTCTCATGCAGTTTCTGTAATTAACTCAGCAAAAAACATTTGGATCCGTTCTTGTTACTTTTCGGAATAACAACGAATCATGGTTATAGGACGGGACGCAATTTTGGCGCTCTATCGGAATTTTATTCGTGAGAGTAAAAAATGGCAATCCTACAATTACAGGTGAGAGTCATTACATCTGCTCTCTTTTCTTATTTGACAACGATGCATGCGGCATATTATAAAGATTCCTCAGCGATCGTGCGTGTGAGGCAGCTTCAAACAAAAATTATGGACATTATTCAGATCAATGTTTCCTAACCTAAACAAAAACACCCGGAAATTTATCCACCGAAAGTTTCTCTCTTCACTCTACAGCTTTTTTTACAAAGATCTATGGGATCTCATATTCACTACTTGAAAGGGACAGGGTGAGGTTGTAAACTTTTGGCAGGAGGTCAATAATTTTTCATTTGTATTTCTACAGGATGTACGCATTGCGAAAGGTGAGGGATGAATTCCGAGAGAATAAAACAATGGAAAGTACAATGAGCATCAAGGAACATTACAATTACGGAGTAGAGAATTTGGCGATGATCAAGAGACAAACGGCAATAGGAAATCTGTACAGAACCAAACCACTCATTATAGAAAAAAAATTGAGCCCTAAGGGCGTTGCAACTGCCAATATTGAATAGATTGAGTCTTGATTCTTTTATTGATCGGTCTGGGCTGCACAATATTTCAACAGATTTGTATAGTAATGTAAATGCATGTCATTTTTTTTTATCAATTCTTTCATGTATTCAATCAATTTTTACATAAAACATATATCACCGACTTCCTATCTGTTGATTTTTATTACAACATTTTTGAAGTACCTTGATGAACAATCCAAATAGAAGGAACTTGTAATATATATGATTTTGTTAACTTTTTGAAATATTTATTCTTCAAGTAATAATCCACTTGATCGAGAAATACAATTGAACGATATTACCATTTGATTTTTCAACCCATTAAAGACCAACAACATCAGTTTCAGAACAATTGCTTGCGCCAAATTTTATGTATGTGGTAATTAATTAATGAAAGCTAAGATTCTTTGTTTTCGGGTGTACTGAAACAGGATCCGCGCTTCGAATTGAGAAATTTTGACTGAACAGTTGAATATGGCAGTTTTTTTGCAAAAAAATCTTAGAGACTGTTTAAAGGAGTATGAAACCCCGTGGAGGGGGTTAGGCAAAAATGGTTACTTTTAATCTACGTTAAATTGGCCCCCCGATTTTGACTAATCGGCTTCTAATTATGACCAAATATCTATAATTCGTTTGTAAGGGATTGTGACATTGATTAAAACGTTTGTGGACAGAGATGGCAGTAGCGCGCTACTGTAGTATGTATGGCAGTAGCGCTTTTGTATCGAGCGATACAAAAGATACTCGATACAGAAGTATCGAGTAGTAGTATCGTCAGAAGTATCGCGAAAATTTTCGTTACTTCGCTACCTAAGTATCGATCAATTCCGATACTTGCTATTTGTGTATCGGATATCGAAAATTTTGTCGATACTTCGCTATTAAAGTATCGAGCCATTTTGGAGCTTGCTACTTTACTATCAAGTGGCAAAAAGTTTCTCGATACTCGATGCTTTTGTATCGAGTCACGAAAATTTTCTCGATACCCGATACTTTTGTATCGAGTAACGAAAATTTCCTCGATACTCGATACTTTTGTATCAAGTAGCCAAAATTTCCTCGATACTCGATATAAAAGTATCGAATAGCGAAAGTTTTCTCGATACTCGATGCTTTTGTATCGAATAGCGGAAATTCTGTCGATACTTCGCTACGAAAGAACCAACTCATTTTCGCATCTTGCTACTTTTACACCGACTAACGACAATTTTCTCCATACTCGATACTTTTGTAAAAAATTGTAAAAGGTAAATGTCCCAATTATTGAACAGCTAAGGATCCGGGGGTTGAATTCGGTGAGAAAAAAATATAAGACCAAGAAAAAAACCATCGCTTTCATGTTTTGATGTTTACTTTCGAAAAACCACCCTTTACATTATTTTTAAACGATTTCAAATGAAAAAAAAAGAATAACGATGGGAAGCATGCAAATTTCCCAATTATTGAACACTGGAAGTGCCTATGTCCCTAATATTGAACAAGCATGTCCCAGTTCTTGAACACTCCCGAGAATTCTTTTTCCATTCTGAAAATATTATTTTGGGTACAATATTAAGAAATAAAAGCAAAATCAAACACTTCAATAATTTTTTATTAATTATGTAAATATACAAAAATATATATTCAGTCTCTTTTGACAGGTTTTTGGTTCATTCCGGTTGGTTTTCAACTCGAACTTTATTTTGTTTTTATTTTCAGCTTCCTCGTTTTTATGTCGTGTTTTTGTTTGATTTTCTCGCAGCTTTCTTGTTTTTCAACTCCAACTTTATTTTCTTTTTATTTTATTGAACATTACATCTGTATTTTTAGGTTATATTCTCTTTTTACTTTTCTTTTCATGTTTATTGCACGAAAATACGAATCAAACATATATTTGACGATTTTAGAGTTATTATTAAAAGAATAAAGGTAAGTTCATTCAAGAACTTATAGTTTTTGTTTGAATAAATCCGATTTACACGATCTGTCACACATTAATAGGGACCGTGCGTGAACTATAGAGGCAGCACTTCTGCCGATGGGCACGCTCGCTCTTATGCGTTAAAATGTATAACTTTTGTGATGCAATTTTGTATGAAAAATGTAATAAAAATATCGAATTTTATAAAAAAACATGCCGAAAATCATCAAATATGGTTTTCGACCGATATTTCATGATCGTGTACGAGGGCAAAACAATATTGATGAGAGAAAATTGTTCTCGTCAGACCACGTTTTAAACGTTGTTGAAATCGAAAATACGTCGAATGATGTAGCCATAAGCACGAAAATCGTAGCTCAAACTTGTGTGTAATAAAAGTAAATGATTATGTCTGTATTGGTCTGTATAGATGCTTCACAATAATGTTGGAATTGGCCACTAAAATTCGTCGCTAGAGCGCGCTTTCTACTTTTGCACGGAAAACCGCGAAAGTATGAGGACTTCAATTCAATCTTCATTATCCATATCATTTTATTGCGGGTAGAATGATCATCTTTGTATGTAGCCTATTATTTGAGAAAACACGAGAGGAACGTGATAGGGGATGTGGTGCTTAACTAATAAATTATAATGATAAGAAGTAATATTTAAGAATACTAAGAAACCATAACTATTTTATAGTGATTATACATAGTGATTTTTATATTCTTCGATATTTACAGAACGCTGTTACTGTTTTAAAGTAAACTAAGCTTTGAGATCTATATAAACAGTTTTTATTGCCGAATTTTCTTAGTGTTTCAACTCGACTGTTCGTATATTGGAAATGTCGATCATCGGCTCGTAAATATGATAAGAGCTGAGAACAATAGCGGGTCTCGGTGGGAACGAAAGGGCACATGCACAACGGGTCAGTCCCTTTGGGTGGGGAGAGTGCGAGGTGTGTGATTGGGCGCGTGCGTGTGAGCACACGGAGTCTGCGCGACGATTTCCAAAAAGTTTGGGCTTTGTAATATTGGAAATAAGAAAGAAAGCAGAGATGAACTCTGACCATCCTAGCAACCACACGTTTGTTAAACTGATAATATCAAAAGAATAAAACAGTTCAATTTTCCTTATTCCTCTTGAGTTTCATTAATTTCATGTGGAAAAGTTCCCGAGGTGAGCTTTAGCTCTTTACCAATTGAGCCCACTTGAATTCCTCAACTATCGGTAATATCGCATTTTCCCGCTCGGAGCGTTACAATGCACGGTCCCTATTGTCTCGATGTCTCGACGGGTTTAATTACGCTATCTTGGAGAATTCGAGTGTTCAATAATTAGGACACACTGCATTTTCTATGTCCCAATAATCGAACACCGCATTTTTTTAACAAATAATTAATTAAACAAAATTTTCTTAAATTGTTATAATTAAGAAATTTTCTGAGGAACCTGAAACGCCTCTACTTTTTGAGATGCGACAGTTTTTGAATTTTTTATGCCCTTACGCATGTAGCGGCGCGTCTTAACAAAAACGATAAGCTTACCACGAGAAGTTCAAATCTCGTCACCGTTGCTGATTAAATAATTTTTTTTCACTATCAATTAAAGCTTTTTTGCACGGTACGGTAACATTTCGATAGCTAAAAGTTCCATGTATGTCATGAAATTTTTATAAATAAGTAAATGCATGCAGGTGAACGAAAAATAATATAAATACAAGATAGTGTTCAATAATTGGGACCTGTTCAATAATTCGGATATTTACCTTAAGGCCATGGGGGATACCCCCTCCCCTATCGAAATTTAGAAACATTCTCAGGCAAAATCTATAAATCGGATCGATTTGAAATTTTTTGTGAGTATTTAGTGACGCGACACGGAGGGAATGACGATTTCGCAATTTCGAAATTTTTCAAAAAAATTTTTTTGTAGAGTGAAAAAATTTTCAAAATTTCGAAATTTAAAAATCGTCAGTCCCTCCGGGCTATATCACTGAATACCCACATCAAATTTCAAACCGATCCGATTTATAGATTTTGCCGGAGAATTTTTCTAAGCTTTGATTTACGGATGTAACACATCGCCTTAATGGAGTTTTAAAGATCGCTGATCATGAACTGAACATCAAATTTTCAAAATTCAAAATGGCCAAATTCAAATTCAAATTCAAATAAAAAATTATGTAATGGGGTTTTGTCGCTTATCATGAATTGAACATCAAATTTTCAAAATTCATAATGGCGGATCCAATATGACGGGCCAAAATTCATAAAAAGTATCAAAATTTCCTAAAAAAATTGTTTAATGGAGTTCTCACGATCGCTGATCATGAATTGAACATCAAATTTTCAAAATTCAAATTGGCGAATCCAGTATGGCCGACGAGAATTCATAAGTAGTCTTAAAATTTCTTAAAAATTATGTAATGGGGATTTCATGATCGCTGATCATGAATTGAACATCAAATTTTCCAAATTCATAATGGCGGATCCAATATGGCGGGCCAAAATTCATAAAAAGTCTCATAATTTCCTAAAAAATTGTGTAATGGGGTTCTTACGATCGCTGATTATGAATTGAACATCAAATTTTCAAAACTCAAAATAGCGAATCCAATATGTCGGAGGAAAATCCATAAAAAGTTTTAAAATTTCTTGAAAAATTGTGTAATGACGTTCTTAAAATTGCTGATCATGAATTCAATATTAATTTTCCAAAATTCTACATGGTGGATTCAATATGACAAGGTGAAATTTGAAGAAAGCGCAAATTGTACCAAAAATTAATACGTAGGATTTTTCCATTAGAAAACTGCATATTTCTGTTCGTTAGCCGTAACTTATGAATGTTATCCAGCTCCTACGACGTAGAAGTGGACAAGAGAGTCTTTTTTTAATGATTTTTTTTATTCTATCTGATAAGCTGGGTTGATATGTGCAGGAATACATAATACATTTCAACAGGAATATTAATGTCATATCAATGAGTAACAAATGAATCGTGAGAATAAATTTTGCAGATCTAGTGAGAAATATGTGATTCGCGAGCGCAATGATCACAGTATATACGTTTTCATAGAATTCTGAGATTTTTTATAAATTTTTGTCGGGAATATTCGATTTACCTTTTTGAATTTTGGAAATTAGATGTTGAATTCATTATCAGCGATCGTGAGAACCCCATTGCACCATTTTTTAGGAAATTTTGATACGTATTATCAATTTTGGCCCGCCATATTGGAGTCGCCATTTTGAATTTCGAAAATTTGATGTTCAATTCATGATAAGCGATCGTGAGAACCCCATTACACAATTTTTTTAGGAAATTTTGAGTCTTTATGAATTCTCGTCGGCCATATTGGATCCGCCATTTTGAATTTCGAAAATGTGATATTCAATTCATGATCAGCGATCTTTAAAACTTCATTATACAAATTATACAAAAGTATCGAGTATTGAGAAAATTGTCGTTACTCGGTATAAAAGTAGCGAGATGCAAAAATGAGTCGGTTCTTTCGTAGCGAAGTATCGACAAAATTTTCGCTACTCGACACAAAAGCATCGAGTATCGAGAAAACTTTCGCTATTCGATACTTTTGTATCGAGTATCGAGAAAATGTTCGCTACTCGATACAAAAGTATCGAGCCATTTTCGGAGCTCGCTATTTTTGTATCGAGTATCGAGGAAATTTTCGTTACTCGATACAAAAGTATCGAGTATTAAGAAGATTTTCGTTACTTGATACAAAAGTAGCGAGCTCCAAAATAGCTCGATACTTTAGTAGCGAAGTATCGACAAAAAGTAGCGAAACCTTTCGCGATAGTCGATACTTTTGTATCGAGCTACAAGTAGCGCTCGATACAAATTTTGGACATCGATGTTCTAACATTAGTCGTTAGCCGGGAAAAGGAAAATTAGGTGACCGTGAAGTTGGCCCCCCACTTTTTTTTGTCGACTTTTTTAAACATTTGTAATTCGTCTGTAAGTAATTGTGACATCGATAACAACATGTAGGATATCATAATTTTTGCTTGAAACCAAAAAAAGATCTACCGAGTTACCCCGCCCCCCAGATCCACCAGTGTTTGATCCTTACAAAGGTTACAATTACGTTTTCGGACTCCGTTCTTCTTTCAAACGTTTGTGATTTGTTTGTAAGTGACTGTGACATCGATAAAAACGTTTGTGACATCAACATTTTTGCTCAAAACCACCTAAAGTTGCAATTTAAAATCATCGGGAATTTTTAATAAATTGCAATAAACAATTTTTTCAAAAAGTTTGTTTTGATACCGAAAAAATTGCAATTAGAGAATGTACATTGAATTAAGGGCAATCTGATAAATTGAAACCATCTTGAAAATTGCAGTAAACAATTTAATGATAATCGTGTGAAATCGATGATAGATACGTTTTGATTATATCTCACAATGTTGATAGCATGGCCGATTTTTCAAATTTTGAATCTCGCTAAAGATTAGATAACGTAATGATTCGCAAGAAATTTTTAATTCAGAAATTTCAAACACATACAGAAAATAAAAATTTATTGAAATTTATTGGAAGGATTGGGTATTGTCTTTCAACTCAAATTTTTTATTAAATTTTCAATTAACGTCAGTTAATAAATATCGTCGATTCCCATGAACGCGCTTCAGGGCGTTATAGTGCTTCGAGGTTACATCACAGGTGAATGATTTAAATGTGGAAATTCATCATTGTTAATTAACAAAGACGATAGTCAAAGGAATGTTGTGTTCCGACCTTTTTTGCGATTTTTTACAATTTTTCAAAGAATAATCGCGCAGAACGGGCTCTTCATTTTCAATTGTGACAGGAAAGTCGAAGCTCACCCTCGACGTGGTCACTCGCCTACGTATCTGTAGGGCCGAGAATATCTTTAAGAAGCGAATCCGCTATACGCGAGTACGAATTGTCGATATGTAAGGTATTTATGATCATTATCCATAAATTAAATATCGACTGTCGATCTTCAGATCTAAGGGCAGACGCGCGTGCGCCAATTTGTCAACTAGGAAGGGCATAGAGATCCAAAAGAGGGGATATAACCCGAGGGTCTAACGTACCGCGTACGAAGAATTATTAATTACTCCTTATCGATATCTTGTTTCGTAAGGACGTCAACTTGTGACTCCTTGTTCAGGCCTTGTATCGTCCGTGCCGTCAAACTTGCTTCTCGGCCCCGAGTTCGTCTAAATTTGTTATTTGAGCCGTTCTGAAGAATCGTAGATTGTGTGTTTCGCCTGCGATCGCCGAAATTTGTCGAATCGGCGTCAGCGAACTACATTGTTGAATTTTGTCAATTCCGAGATAGAGCGATTGGTATTCGCCGGAGGAATTGAAGGAATTGTATTTGAAATTGTCGGAGGAAATTACGTAAGTGTTGAATAAACCGTACTTCTTTGCTTTAGCACGCTAACTTTGATTCTCGCAATCCATGGGTCCCCAACTGTTCCCCCTTGTGGATTCGTCTCATGCCGATATTCAAAGTAATGAGTAAAGATAGATCTGATAGAATCTTTAAAACTATCTGGCGCCCAACAATTGTTTATTAATGAATTTTGATAATTGAAATAATTGCCAAAGAGCCCTATCAGCCACTGACCCAGGCCGCGGTAGGTGAAGGGATTTTCTCGCCAAGTGAGAGCGCAGAAAATAAATACCCGTCTCATTTGGCGCCCAACGTGGGGCAAAGTTGGAAAGTTTTGAATAATTAGTAAAAGTTGGAAAATTCCAGATAATTTTGGGAAAATATATTAACGTCGGTTAAAATTTAGTGAGAATTCAGTCAAAGTTTGGTTGTGCCGAAAATTTTGGAAATTTTCAAAAGTATCGTGAATAATTTATGAAACAATATTTCCGAATATATTTGATTCGGCAGTCCTCTTCAAAGCTGTCTCCAATAAGTGTTTATTGTTCCTGCGAACGGTTGATTTTGTAAATTTATGTCAATTTTCTTAATATGATAATTTATTGCGTGATTGCGAACATGTACAATCAGTAAAACTGAAAATTTTGTGGAAATTTGTCGATAATCGTGTATTGCGAAAGATTAATCGTCCAATTAATTTATTGAATCGTCGTAAAGTAAATTATTTATTTACTGCGTCAGTAAAATTGTTTATAACGTATTGTATGAATTAAATTATTTGTAAAATTTTCACCCAGTAATTGTTTGGGAATTTTGAAAGATTTATTATGGAACATTTTCGTTAATAAAACTGTGTATTCCAATTGAAATCTTAGTATCGTGTTATTCCAACAGAAATTTATTTGTCAAGCGTCTATTGTCATCGAAGATTTATGACGAGTAATATTATTTAAGTAACCAATCGAAATTTATGACTTCTATATTGTCTCTGTTATTATTTCTTACGAAATTTTGTGAATTTATCTCTCTCTATAAATTGAGAATATTTCTTGTCGAGTATTTATGAATTTGTATTTTCGTACATTATTTCATGTGTGTAATTTTGTATTATTATACTCGCGTATTTATTACTCTGTGAATTTATGTAAATCTCGACAATCATCGGTTAAACTCCAAAATTTTGTTTGTGTGTATCGTAAAGGTTTTGTCTCTAATACAGCAATCACGTAAACAATATTAATTCGTCGAATTGAAATTCCCATCAGTCTGAAAATTGATGACGTTTGTTTGGGAAATAAAAGTTTTGAGTAAGGCGAGAGATGTTGTTCGTCAGAATTTAAGCAACGTTAACGGGATCTCGGAAAATTCGGTCCTAAAATTATTAAAATTTCGACACGTTGGACGATTTATTCGAGTTATTTGGCAAAGAATTGATTCATTTGAAAATACCCGCAAAATAATATCGAAATATTTATCGTAAATTTATGATTATGGCATTGAAAATTATTTAATTGAAATGAATAACGATGTTTTCTACCCCACCTAAACGAGTTACGCGGTCGGGAAAGACATTGTCAAAAGATATTGACGAAAATCCGTCAATTGAAAAGAATTCGGATCTGCCGATCGGTGGAGCGCCTTCGACTGCAGTTCGGCAGGAAGAAGGACGAGGTGGGGAAATGGAGCCCCAAGCCGTTGACGATCCGAGAGAGGGGAGTTTTGCCCCTACTCCGGAACCTGACGCGGCTAATACTTTGAGAAACGCTTCAATTGCTCTCGCCACGTCTGTACGGCGAAGCATAGGGATCGGTAGGGGAAGGGGCTCGCGAGGTACCACCCCTATTCCAGATGAAAGAATTCGAAATATACCGCTAGAAAATTCAGTAGCAAATTTATATAAAAAATTAGATAATATCGAAACAAGACTTCAGAGCGTAGGTATTCTCGAAAACAAAATGAGTGAACTCGTGGAAGGTTTAAAATCATTAAAGACGACACAGGAAGTTTTTACGCGACTCAACCTTACGTCTGAGGGGGGAGCCGCGCAGACTGGACAAGGGTCAAATTTGCGACCAATGGGTTTGTCAGTCGAGTCGACAATGGGGCCGTCAGTTGGTTCGTCAATTGCACAACCAACGGGGCAGTCAATTGCTTCGGCGACGGGGCAGGCAATTGGTTTATCAGGGAATTGTGACAACGAGATATCGAGTATCACGCACACAAACCCCCAAAGAAGAAGAACTGATCCGTCAAATATTACGTCTGTTGATGTTGGCGGAATTATTAATTCAAACCGAAATTTGCCAATTATCGCGTCTGTCGATATTGACGAAGGCGGTAGTTTTCAAGGTCATTCGGGACCACCGCGTTGTGAAGCGGATAATCAGCCTCGAGAAAGATTTTTTAATCCCTCGGGTGCTTTTGTTAAATATTCTCGTGGACTAACCCGGGGAAGCGCTGGTTTCGCCGAACCGTGGGTTGAGATGTCCACTAACGAGATGAATGAACCCCGCGCTAGCTTGGAAGCGAACAGAGTTCGTTTTTCAGATGAAAATGCGCGCACGCGATTAATTCGTGAGGGTTTACCGTCGTCTGACGTGAATCCGAACAATATGGCAAATAGAATTCGACGGAATGCTCAGTCGTCGATTCTACCAAACTCCACCGAAGAACCGGGTGGCCGACGATCTGTCGAACCCCCGAACAATTTTGTCAGAGTAGCTTACCCGCGCGTGACTCCCGAAGGTGAGATGTTAGCGGAGGACTACTTGACAACAGAGGAATATCGACAGATTATCGAGAGCAGAGGCGAGTCACTTCGACGTGAAGCTCCGACACATGCGTTTCGACGAGTCGGACGATCTCTATCGTCTCGAAGAGGCGTACTGACTGCACGAAGCAGCGAGTCGAGCGAGAGCGACGACAGTGAACTCGACTTTAGTAATCGCCGTGATTTACAACGGAATCACACTTTTCCACCTTCATCACGTATGAATATGAGCGCGAATAGTATCGCTGCCCTTCAATACAACCGAGAACTAGATTCAGCGATAAAAATTGGACGGATTGTCAACACTTGGAAAATTACTTTTCCAAAGACTGAAAAAGATCCGGAACAGTTTTTGTCGATTTTGAAAGAGAAACTAAGTACAAGCGGGATAAGCAAAGATCTTTTTGTCTTGTATTTATCGAGCATTTTCGATGGTCCTCATCGCTCGTGGTTTTTACTAAACAAACACCGCTTACAATCATGGAAGGATTTCACGCGAGCTTTCCGTTTTCAATGGGGAGTGAAGAAAGACGACGGCTCTTTTCCTCGACATACGAGATTTGAAACTTGAGAAGGGCGAAACCCTTGCCGAATTTATCTGTCGAGCTCGGATGATATTCGAAAGAATGAGACGACCACCACCTTTCCGTGATCAATTAACGAAAATTTTGGTAAAATCAAATCCGCGACTAATCTTCGACGTCTTAAATGCAAAAATCGATAATTATGATGACATTCTACACTTTATGAACGAACGAACGTACCTTTATCGACAATCGGTTGACGCATATAAAGAATCGCGAAGTAGAAGTAACAAGTTCGACTTAAACTTCTTAGGCGAAGATGCGACAGAAACAAATGACGGTTCCCTTACCGCGAACGAAGACAGTGACGAACCAACTGATCTAAGTTTAATGCAACCAGCTCGTTCGGTTAAACCCAACAAGATCAATTCACTTCATAGTTCCAAAAGCCTGAACAAACAACGGCTTGAAGCGAATTTGGTACGTTTTGACAAGGAACGTCATGCCTCAACCGATAATCAAAAGAAAGACGTCGCAGCTTTTCAATCAAAACCCGTTCGAGACGTTAGCAAACTTTTCTGCTATAATTGTGGCCAGACGGGACACGCAGGGCGCTTTTGTACTGCCGACAGGCAGACTGTGTGTCTCATCTGTCAAACAATTGGACACGTCAATAAGGATTGTCCAAAACGTCCGGGAAACGAGCAAACCCGACAGTAACCGAACCTCGAGCTACTGTCATGAAGGGCATGCAAGAGGTATCATCCGTAGACAAAACAACCAATGTCAAGGTCGAACAGGTGAAAAACTTGGATAAAATCGACAATCCTCTTAATATCGGTGAAACTATTCAAATAGGAAATAAGGTCACAGGGGACAATAGTTTGTCAACACAATTATCGCTTATGTGCGACTCAGCCAGTGACTCTGAAGTCTCAGACGACGAAATTGTCGAATCGAAGAGATTCGGATCGGGCAATAGTGGAGAACCGGAGGTACAGCTGACAACCCTCACAACCGAAGAAGATTGCGAGAACGCGACCGACACCGAGCAGAATGATCAATTTCACCCACAGAATTTGAGGGACTGGAAACCACCTAACTGGTCACCTCATTTATTTTCGACCTTGCCCGAAAGAAATATTTACCGTACAACCAATAGTCTGAAAGAACCGAGCCGAGTCACTCGTATTCCAATTGAAATTTCTATTTTCGGTGAAAAACTTTCCGGAATACTGGACAGCGGAAGTGAAAGGTCATACCTTAGCCAACCTGTCTACGAACAAGTAAAAGACCGACAAGTTACGAACTTATCAGAGGATCTAACGTCAAAAAATGGAGTTCGTTTAGGCGATAGATCGATAGTCAAAACAAAAGGCGGTGCTTGTTTTGTGATCGATGTGGGTGACGTGTATGGACCGCAATGGTTCAGCATTCTCCCAAATTCATCAAGCCCCGTAATCTTAGGAATGGACTTTTGGACAACATTCAAAGTTAAAATAAATTCGACAACGAAAACATGGACCCTTGAAGGAAGTAAATATTCTTACCTTATGACGCGACGTGACGTTACGCGAACCGATTTAAAAGCATTAACGGTAGAACAAACTGATAAACTGAAATGTTTTCTCGACACCGAATTTGTTAAATTAGATAACGAGTCCACGGGCGTGACGGATTTGGTACAACACGAGATTGAAATAAAAGACCCCATCCCTCATCGACAAAAACCTTATCCGCGTAGTGAATCAATCCGCGAATTTATTAATAACGAAGTAGACCGACTGCTTGAGAAGGGTTACATACAGTGGAGTAAGAGCGATTGGGCTTGCTCACCTGTGGTAGCGCCGAAAGCGAACGGAAAATTGAGATTTTGCATCGACTATAGACCGGTAAATCGACAAACGACGAAACCTGCTTACCCCCCGCAGAATATGAAATCCATCTTGTCTCAATTACATAAAGCTAAAGTAATTTCGACTCTTGATATGAGCGAGGCATTTCACCAAATTCCGATGAGTCCTGAGAGCCAAAAGTACACGGCATTTGTTGTCGAAGGAAAAGGTTTGTTGGAGTGGGTTCGAATGCCCTATGGGTTGACGGGTGCTCCATCTACTTTTCAAAGCCTCATGGACAAATTAAAACGAAGAGTCAAGGAATTAATTCTCGACAGGAAACTACCGAATTATTGGTCAGACCAAATCTTCGCGTACCTTGACGATTGGATTATCGTCAGTCAAAACCTTGACGAACATCTAGCCCTTCTATCATTGTTGTTCGAAGTTTTACGCGAGGCTAAGTTAAAAATAAACCGTGAAAAAAGCAGCTTCGCGTGTGAAGAAGTAAAATTTCTCGGATATATCGTCGACGAATTAGGTATTAGACCAAATCCCGAGAAAATCCAACCAATTCTCGATTTCCCCGTCCCCAAGGATCGAACGCAATTATGACAATTTAATGGTTTGGTAAATTGGTATCATCGACATTTAAAAAATATTGCTCGTGTGCAGGGACCACTAAACAAATTGACAAGTCCAAAAGTACCATGGAAATGGACAAATATCGAACAAAATTCCTTCGACGAAGTCAAATCAGCTTTAACCAGTACCCCAAGGTTATATACGCCGATTCCTAAACAACCCTTTATTTTATATACCGATGCGAGCGATTTCGGATTGGGTGCCATCTTAGTTCAAGAAGACCCTGATAGCGGCAAGGAAAATTTATTAGAAGTTTTGAGTCGACCGTTGCGCGGAGCCGAAATCCATTACACGACGACCGAAAAAGAATGCTTAGCAGTGGTGTGGGCAGTAGAAAAGCTTCGAAGCTATCTCGAGGGCATGCCGTTTAAGGTCGTCACTGATCACCAAGCCTTGCAATGGTTATACGGGCTGAAAAGTCCAGTAGGTCGTTTAGCAAGATGGGCGATCTTCCTGTTACAACATTCTATGACAGTCGAATACCGACGAGGTACGACAAATGAAGCCCCTGACGCACTCTCACGTATGCATAATGTCGACGTCGATCCGTTAGGTTGGGAAGAAATTGTCGAACAAACGACTCAAAGTTGAGTTCTATTGACAACAATTCTCGATCAGAGTTGGTACGAGACTAAATTCGGCCTGGTCCAAAAACAGCCTGAAAGATTCACCGAATGGAAAATCGAAAACGACGAGCTGTATTATTATAGGCCCGACTTTTGTAAACTATTTATCGACGATGAAAATCCGTGGAAAAAAGTTGTCAAACCATCGGACGTTCCGAATATATTGCGCGAAAATCATGAAACGCCACAAGCAGGCCATTTAGGTAGGGATAACACTTACGATCGAATTGGACGAAATTTCTACTGGCCGGGTATGACTCGTGACATCCGAGCTTACGTCGAGGATTGCGATGTCTGCATAAAGGTTAAAGCGAATCAGAACCCGATAAAAGGTCCTCTCATGACTAGACCTCTATTAAAACCTTGGTCCCAACTCTCAGTCGACACAGTCGGACCACTCACTCGTTCGAAAAAGGGAAACATCTATCTTATTGTCGTACAAGATCTCTATACGAAATTCATCGAACTTTTCCCTGTCCGAAGCCAGACCGGGAAGACTGTAGTTAAAACTCTCGAGATCATATTCGACCGGTGGGGAACACTCCCAGAATCGATCATTACCGATAACGGAACCGAATACATTAATAAGGAGGTAAATGCATTTTTGACAGCCAAAAGGATTAACCATATTACTACTCCATTGGCTCATCCCCAGGCGAATCCTGTAGAAAGGGTAAATAGAACAATTAAACCTATGATCGCTGCATTCTTAAATGACAACCATAATGAATGGGATGAACATCTGTCGAAACTGCAGCTCGCTTACAATACGGTACCTCATGCCGGTAGCCGAGTTTCGCCATTCTTCCTAAATTTTGCACGTGAAGCCGAGCTTAGTATCCGGGAGCGTTCCGCCGACGATAGTCCGCCAATAACAAACGCGTTGGTTGACGAGTGGGCAAAGAGAATATCGAAATTTGATGAACTACGACATAAAGTTGAAGATCAAATGAGAATCTTTCGAGATAATCGTAATGCCAAAATTAATTCGACTAGGTCCGAAAAAATTAATTTGTCAATCGGAACAGAAGTTTACTTTGCAAACAAGCGTCTGAGCAGTAAAACTGTTGGTTACGCCGCAAAATTGGGGCATAAATACGTAGGGCCCGCGGTAATTAAACGCATACTCGGACCAATGATTGTCGAACTCGCTGATAAGAATGATAAAGTCATTGGCAAATATTACATAACTGATTTAAAAATACCTCGACGTAGTTTACGTAGTTGTAACGCTTCTTAGAACTTCAATGTGATAACTGTTCCGGGAAAGAAGAAATAGCTTCCTGGTGATGCCAGCAACAGAACCGACCAAACCGATCAAAGAAGCGGCGGCAAGAAGTTGGACTGGGAGAATAAATCAAAGTCGTTCTGGCCAAAGATTGAGTTGATTGGGCCTACCTTTGATTCATACGAACGGAACTAAGTGATTGCTAATCAACCACGATTCGCATGCTAATATATCATCGACCGGCATTCATGAAAACTCCACAGGCGAAACCTTTGCCAACAACGATGAAACTAAAAGGTCATCAAACTCTCGGAAGAAATCGAAATCCCAAATCGCCGAAGCTTGAATTGACAGAACCAACCACGGTTTTGGTTGTAACAATTTTACGTAAGGTATCAAGCGGAATCGAGTATTCTTTAAAATTATCCTCGATTGCCCTCTCCGTTGGGCGAGCAACTTCGAATTGCCCCATTCTGGAGGCAGCGGCTGCACTCTTCACCATGATTAATACGTCGCCATTACGTTTCGAATGTGGTAAAACTGGCGCTTTTCTCTACATCACTTCGAAGACTGCCAGTCGCCATATCGGCCGGATTCTGCACAGTCTGTGAGATGGGAAGTTTCGACATCCATTATTGCATATTTCCGTGTGGTATCAAAATACTTGATGATCAACAACATCTCATCCGGAAATGCAAAGAAAAAAGTTTTGAAGAAAGCACCGAGACCGAAGTCGGCAGTTCGTGGGACTCTTCAAATCGTGTCCGTGCATTCCTGACTCAAGAGACTGCTTTACTCTTTGTTCGCAGTATGGTCAATACGACGACCGCCATGATGTCCAACGAAAATCGGGATTATGCAATCTGAGCATTATATGAATTGTCAATTGAGAAAACCTTCGACGAGATATTTTACGTAAATTGGAGTTTTCGACAAAGAAGAATTGGGAATCATGATTCCAACCAACTACAAACTTCAAGAGGAAAATCACCAACTCAGACCTTGAAGCACTTGCCAATGGATGACTTCGAATGATATTTGAAAATGAGAGATATTATCACTTACCTATTGCTTCAATTTTGAGAACTAGTTCAACCTTCACTGCGTTAAAATATAAAGTCGCCTGGTTACGTTTTATAACAAAATTATACATAACGATACTTATATTTCGCCTGAACTTGGAGTACGTCCTGAACTACCCATCCTACAACCTAGTAATTTACGTGTTGTGTTCGTCGTAACCTATCCACCACGTTGCGAGAGTCTGAGATTTTTCAGGCTACCCTCTTTGGTTTGAAGCCGGCGTGCTCGGGTGGAGATTTACAGGTTTCACATGAGAGAAGGACCATGTGGATTTCTCCGGCGGAGGTCAACTCGACTCGTTACCACGTCAAGGTTCGAGGGGGGAGAATGTGACAGGAAAGTCGAAGCTCACCCTCGACGTGGTCACTCGCCTACGTATCTGTAGGGCCGAGAATATCTTTAAGAAGCGAATCCGCTATACGCGAGTACGAATTGTCGATATGTAAGGTATTTATGATCATTATCCATAAATTAAATATCGACTGTCGATCTTCAGATCTAAGGGCAGACGCGCGTGCGCCAATTTGTCAACTAGGAAGGGCATAGAGACCTAAAAGAGGGGATATAACCCGAGGGTCTAACGTACCGCGTACGAAGAATTATTAATTACTCCTTATCGATATCTTGTTTCGTAAGGACGTCAACTTGTGACTCCTTGTTCAGGCCTTGTATCGTCCGTGCCGTCAAACTTGCTTCTCGGCCCCGAGTTCGTCTAAATTTGTTATTTGAGCCGTTCTGAAGAATTGTAGATTGTGTGTTTCGCCTGCGATCGCCGAAATTTGTCGAATCGGCGTCAGCGAACTACATTGTTGAATTTTGTCAATTCCGAGATAGAGCGATTGGTATTCGCCGGAGGAATTGAAGGAATTGTATTTGAAATTGTCGGAGGAAATTACGTAAGTGTTGAATAAACCGTACTTCTTTGCTTTAGCACGCTAACTTTGATTCTCGCAATCCATGGGTCCCCAACTGTTCCCCCTTGTGGATTCGTCTCATGCCGATATTCAAAGTAATGAGTAAAGATAGATCTGATAGAATCTTTAAAACTATCTGGCGCCCAACAATTGTTTATTAATGAATTTTGATAATTGAAATAATTGCCAAAGAGCCCTATCAGCCACTGACCCAGGCCGCGGTAGGTGAAGGGATTTTCTCGCCAAGTGAGAGCGCAGAAAATAAATACCCGTCTCACAATCGTTCCTTTCTTACATTGTTCCTATAGTCCAGTCATTTCGTCAGAAAAAAGGCCAAATAAATGCAAATGAAATAAGGCAGCTAATTTTTTTATATGTTGTAGGGGATACCTAGAAAAGCTTAACTTGAGATTTTCGACCGAGATTTCCGGGACGTTTTCACCGATATTTTGAAAAAAAGGATAAAATTTGTTTTTTGGCAATAACTCGGCTATCCGATGAGATACGAAAATTTTTGTAAGAAACTTTTTTGTAGCTTTTTTTGTGCTCTACAATTAAGTCTTAACCATTTTTCACGTATCATGCATTGTTATCGAGATATCGATCGAAAAAGTCAAAAATTTAGGACATCACTTTTGTTTCTTGCTATTTTTTTTTTTTGGTCATAAATATCGAAAAAATGGTAGAAGTCAAACTTGTAGAGCATATTTAGACCTATCATTTTCTTTTTTATTTTTTTATTTTGGACAAAAATTACGATCTCCAGCGCGCCGCAAAGTCGGTGAATCCACGCTCAGCGTCGAGCGAGCCGCTCGCTCGGTTGTATCTGCATGTCGAAACAGATGGAAAGTTGTTAGGGGAATTAATGCGATATAAAATAAATTAAGAAAGCAACAAATTCTGGATCACACACAAGTAATTTATTAAACAAATAATTTGTTTATGCAGTAAAAAAATGGTAGGTGCATTGAATATTTCGTACTTCGGTTGTATGCACACGTTCAAAGGAATAAAAGGTTTTACAATACATTTTTGCAAAAAAAAAAGGTTGTACAGTTCATTTCAGCGAAAAAAAAGTACAAAACACACGTTAAAATGAATAAAAGATTGTTTTAAGAAAACTTTGTAATAAATAAAATGCAAACACACACGTTAAAACGGATGACAGGTTTTACAATATATTTGGGCGATAAAAAAATACAAAACACATTACAATTAATGAAAGGTTTTACAATACATTTTTGCAATACAAAAAAGGTTGTACAGTACATTTCAGCGATAAAAAAAATTACAAAACACACGTTACATAAAAAATGCAACACACACGTTAAAACGGATGACAGGTTTTTCAATAAAGTTTTTCGATACAAAATGAATGTATATGGAATAAAAAAAAATGCATGGGATTTTTGTTGATTAATTTTTTGTGCACTCGAGATACGAACGATGGGCTTTTTTAAATTCTTTTTTCGCTTGGATGGTCTAGGCTGAAGGCTTTCGTCCTCCGTACACTTTTCGAGTTGTTGTATCTGTTGAGACGTTGGAAATGATGCTGATCCGTTGAAAGCATCGTCATCATCATCGTTACAAAAATCGTCGTCGTGAAGCAAAATGTCGAAATGTCAAAAAAAAGCAAAATTTATTGAAAAACCTGTCATCCGTTTTAACGTGTGTGTTTGCATTTTATTTATTACAAAAGTTTTTTGAGACAATCTTTTATTAATTTTAACGTGTGTTTTGTACTTTTTTTTTCGCTGAAATGTACTGTACAACCTTTTTTTTATTGCAAAAATGTATTGTAAAACTTTTCATTAATTGTAGCGTGTTTTGTATTTTTTTATCGCCCAAATGTATTGTAAAACCTTTTATTCCTTTGAACGTGTGCATACAACCGAAGTATGAAAGTACGAAATATATGGACGAAATATATATCCACCTACCATTTTTTACTGCATAAACAAATTATTTGTTTAATAAATTACTTGTGTGTGATCCAGAATTTGTTGCTTTCTTAATTTATTTTATATTGCATTAATTCCCCTAACAACTTTCCATCTGTTTCGACATGCAGATACAACCGAGCGAGCGGCTCGCTCGACGCTGAGCGTGGATTCACCGACTTTGCGGCGCGCTGGAGATCGTAATTTTTGTCCAAAATAAAAAAATAAAAAAGGAACTGATAGGTCTAAATATGCTCTACAAGTTTTACTTCTACCATTTTTTCGATATTTATGACCAAAACAAAAAAATAGCAAGAAACAAAAGTGATGTCCTTAATTTTTGACTTTTTCGATCGATATCTCGATAACAATGCATGATACGCGAAAAATGGTTAAGACTTAATTGTAGAGCACAAAAAAAGCTACAAAAAAGTTTCTCACAAAAATTTTCGTATCTCATCGGATAGCCGAGTTATTGCCAAAAAACAAATTTTATCCTTTTTTTCAAAATATCGGTGAAAACGTCCCGGAAATCTTGGTCGAAAATCTCAAGTTAAGCTTTTCTAGGTATCCCCTACAACATATAAAAAAATTAGCTGCCTTATTTCATTTGCATTTATGAATGTATATAATGACTGGACTACTACTTCACTACCGCTATCTCGTTTTATTTATGTTTCGGGAACGCTCGACGTTCATGTCTACCACCGCACGCACACTATCAATCTCACTCGCTCGATTACACGTCCACTTCTAGGCGCTCTGCGCCTTCACGCACACCACGTACTCGCCGCGTCGATGGTTTATTCGGCGCTTAATTAAGATCTCATCAGGGGGGCGTCGGAGGGAAAAATGACAGAGGACTTTTCGGTCGGGAATTTCATCACCTATACCCACCCCTCGGTTGACCATTATGAGCATGGAGGATATATAAAGGAGTCCGATCTGTGTGTACTGGAAGTGGCAAGAGAAATGAGGAGAAAGTTTGTTTCTCCGATCAGCAGTGCAGCCAGATCGCGCGGAAATCTTACCCTCTCTCTAGTCCCTTCCGCGCCTACCACACAACCAGAGAAGCGCGTGTCCGTGAGCAAGCGACGCTCGGACGCCGTCGGAAAGAGCCGAGCGCGGTCGAGAAACTTCGACCGCGCCTTCGGCAGCTACACTCATACATGGGGACGCTGAGCACGTTCATGTGGCGCGCAAGAGGACTAGAGAGAGGGTAGCCTTTCCGCGCGATCTGGCTGCTGGCTTCTGGCTGCGCGCTTAGCACGGCTCGCGCGTGACGTCACCCGACGGCCCGCGCGAGACTCTTCTAATAAATTGTTCCCTCTTCACTTACACCCGTCCTAATGCTAAATGCATTATAATCCCTATAAATGAGCGAAAATATATTTATATTACTAATATTATATTAATTCTCATACTTTTATCGAGGGATAAGCAACAAAACAGCTACCGAATACAAGCCAATTATCTATCCGGCCGCGATGAACAAGTACGAGAATGTGCACCTGTACCTCAAGTGATTAGATGGTCCAGTCGGTAGCGTGCCTGACTACGGTCCGAAGGGGCGCGGGATCGATTCCCGCTCTAAGTATTTTTTTTTATTTTCTTTTTTTGGGCGAATTGTTCATTCGTGACACACGCTCATTGAAAGAACAACAATTTTGTAATCGTATGATAATACATCAAAAATTTAGATGTATTATTATATTATACTTCGCTTACGATTGATACGATAATAATACATCTAAAGTTTAGATGTATTATTATATTATACTTCATCATATTTCCATACTTTCTCTATTTATACAAACTTTTATCAAGCAATAAAACATTATCCCCGAAAACAAGCCAATCATCATCCATCCGGCCGCGAATCACAAGTGCCAAAAGATGCACTAATTCTACAATCGATGGGGTGGTTCCGTGGTAGCGCGTCGGACTCCAGACCACAGGGGCGTGGGATCAATTCCCGCGCTCAGTATTTTTTTTTTATTTTTTTTTATGGGGCGAGTTATTCATTCGTAAAATACGCTGAAATAAATTGCAAAATAATATATATATCACATTCGTCAAGTTGCGAAGTAGGCAAAACACCGAAAAATCAAAGCGTCAGTGCTGAATGTCGAAGTATTTTAACCTTTTCCGATGTCAAAGTTTTAACGCTTGAAGAATTTTTTGTTGTTTTTTTTTACTTACATGATTACTTTCGGTGGTTTCGTACAAAAAGAAGTAAAATCCACATTTAAAACTTTAAAAAGTAAAAAATGTACACCAAGTAATGAAAATAGTAGTTTTCGTCGAAAAGTATTTTTTTCAAATAGTGTGAAAAATAGAAATAACATTTTAAAAAAAAAATCAAACTTGGCATGCATGGTTAAGATAAAGAGGTGCATGCACGTCAAGCTTGATTTTTTTTTTGATAATGTTAATTTTTTTTTCACACCATTTGAAAAAAATACTTTTCGATGAAAACTTCTATTTTTATTAGTTAGTGTACATTTTTTACTTTTTAAAGTTTCAAATGTGGATTTCACTCCTTTTTGTACGAAACCACCGAATGTAATCATGTAAGTAAAAAAAAACAACAACAAAAAATTCTTCAAGCGTTAAAACTTTGACATCGGAAAAGGTTAAAATACTTCGACATTCAGCACTGACGCTTTGATTTTTCGGTGTTTTGCCTACTTCGCCACTTGACGAATGTGATATATATATTATTTTGCAATTTATTTCAGCGTATTTTACGAATGAATAACTCGCCCCATAAAAAAAAATAAAAAAAAAATACTGAGCGCGGGAATTGATCCCACGCCCCTGTGGTCTGGAGTCCGACGCGCTACCACGGAACCACCCCATCGATTGTAGAATTAGTGCATCTTTTGGCACTTGTGATTCGCGGCCGGATGGATGATGATTGGCTTGTTTTCGGGGATAATGTTTTATTGCTTGATAAAAGTTTGTATAAATAGAGAAAGTATGGAAATATGATGAAGTATAATATAATAATACATCTAAACTTTAGATGTATTATTATCGTATCAATCGTAAGCGAAGTATAATATAATAATACATCTAAATTTTAGATGTATTATCATACGATTACAAAATTGTTGTTCTTTCAATGAGCGTGTGTCACGAATGAACAATTCGCCCAAAAAAAGAAAATAAAAAAAAATACTTAGAGCGGGAATCGATCCCGCGCCCCTTCGGACCGTAGTCAGGCACGCTACCGACTGGACCATCTAATCACTTGAGGTACAGGTGCACATTCTCGTACTTGTTCATCGCGGCCGGATAGATAATCAAGAGACTCGGCAGAGTCTCGGGACAAGTACGTGTCCCGAGGCTCGCCGAGTATCTTTTCCCGAACAAACTACTTTCACGCGCATTGCCGACCTTTTCCCATTAATTTTAGATCGATCCAAAGAATGAAATTAACTTTTGATCACAGTTTCATTAGGTAATGTGATAACGATCTGTCGATTGGTGTCGATAAAATTGCGCCCAGACGTCGGATTTTCGTGTTTCATTAATTTCATGATTCCAATGCGTGCCTTAGTTTTGACGCTGTAGCGTCTGCTTGAGATGTCACGCATGCCGGATTTTCATGAGCGCGACTAGTTTTCGGTCACGCAGGGCGAGTTTCCACCGCGTTTACATGCTGTATAATGGAATGAACGAGAGTATCTTCATATCATATCTCGAGTATCTCGACGTATCTTTTTCCCGCAAACTGAGTTTACGATACGCGTTTTCTAACCTCTTCGAACAAACTTATAAAATGTGGATTAGAAAAAAACGTCGGCTCTTATGGATTTCAAACAGTGAAAAGTCCTTTCCAGTAAGATGAAAATATTTTCGTAAATAAAATCTGATGAAATAACCATCGACGTGAGATTTGGATGAAACAAAAATAAATGCATACAAAGATGGCCAACTTCACATAGATCGCTAATGGTGCATTAAAAAACAGTGTGGTTTCAGTTTACCGGTATCATACATAACCTCATCTGTTAATTTAACGTAGAAAAAAAATAAATAAAAACGAATACATAAAAAAAAAAAATTCACAGTAACAAGATCGACAAAGGTAAGAAGAACAATTAACTTAACAACAACTTGACTCAATCGTAAAGTTATTAGTCAAACGATTTCTCTCTATCAATATTGATTTAAAATCAGTTCATTTAAGAAATTCGATATACTTTGTTGGTAAAACTAAATCTTTACCAAAACGAATGATATCCCAGAAAAAATCGTCTACGACGAAAAAAAAATTGGACAAGTACTTTGTCGTGTGCTTGCTCTATTCTTCTATCACCCGCAAAACTGGACGCGACAACAAAAAACCTTTGATATCATTATATTGGTCAAGTTATGAATGTTTATCATGTAGTCACAAAAACCACACCACATGAGTAAAGCTGTTCGTAAAACGTGCAAAACCGCTCCATGAAAAAAAGTACTTGGCGCATTTTTAATATACATCATACGGCATTCTAAAAAAGAGTTACATCTTCTACAAAGTATGAAGTATATTAAACATGCGCCAAGTACTTTTTTTCACCGAGCGTCGCTTGCTCACGGACACGCGCTTCTCTGGTTGTGTGGTAGGCGCGGAAGGGACTAGAGAGAGGGTAAGATTTCCGCGCGATCTGGCTGCACTGCCGATCAGTCGCATGAGACCGCTGCAGTCAAAGGGGTACGTTTGTGGTGGGGGTAGATCGTGGGCAACTTCGTGTTGTTTTTCTTGTAATAAGAATAGGTATGGGAAATAATATTTGATTCAATACAAATTTTTAATAATGAAATGTATGTGTTTATCTTTTAATATCAGGAAATTTACAGGTCCGATTGTTTAACGAATAATATTTCGTTGTATTCTCTGACATTTGAATACATTAAATTCTTCTATATTTAAGATTCCTCAAAAATCTCTTAAACCATAAAAATCTTAAAGACTGTAACTAGGACTTAAATTGTTCGTATTTTATCCAAACAAGTATTTAAAATGAAGTACATCATGAAAAATAGAGTCAACCTGCTTCTTACATCTCTCGGTTGGCATATTTTCGGATATGATTCTAATTTAAAAACGCCGGAAGACTTGCACATCGAATATTAACAAGAATTTCGAATCTGTTTATATGATTCTTCTGAAATAATAAACGTATGGATACATTATGGATACACAACATGTGGAGATTTATTGCACATTCAATTTTTTTATTCAATAATAATCTTTATAATCGACGTAAAAAAGTACTATCAAAGATAATTTTGAAATCTTTGGTATAGATACATAACGCTTCACATTATGCACATTTGCATATGAAAATATATGTTCACCATCATAGTGCTACGCACAAGGAATGCACTTGATTGCATGAAACCTACAGAAGTTAATATACATACTAAACAGTCTTTCTACATTGTTTTTCTTACATTTATCTTAATATTTCTGTCAAAGTGACTTAGTTACACTCACACTCACGAAAACGGCAGGAGTTAACAGTTCATAACATAGCGGAAATCAGCACACTGTTGATGTTATACATTTTCCATTCGCTTCAGTTTGAAAAAAGCTCTTAACTGCCAATATATTGCTTTATCGTCCAGTCAAAAAAAGTATCAATTATTTTATTTGCTTGTTATCTGTTTTGAAGTAATCTAAGATTGCCTGACACTTGTCTAACTCGTTATTTGGTTTTTTTCTAGCTCTCGGATGTTAAAAAAATAATCGGATCAACCAAGCAACTAATTTAGCGTAACCAATGTTGGACATATCACGTCAACGTTGTTTTCGGTGAAAAGTATTTTTTTCAAATGGTGTGAAAATAATATTTAAAAAAAAAAATAAAACTTGGCGTGCAAGGTTGAGAGAAAGCAACCTTGAACGCCAAGTTTGATTTTTTTTTTTTTAATATTATTTTCACACCATTTGAAAAAAATACTTTTATCGATTATCGAGTATTCGAGTTTTCGATACTCGAAAATATGAGTATCGGTTCTTAACAGAAGTATGTTTATAAACAGCGGACGGAAACTTCTTTTTTTGTTATTGAAGTAAGGATACGAAAACACGAAGAGAACGTTATGATCTGAAAGTTATAATTTCGCATGTTTTCTGTTCATACGCATTTTTTCCTTGTTGTTGTTATTCCGTATGTTAAAGCACTTACTCAAAAAATCGCCTCTCATCACTAAATAAAAATCAATTCTTTTTTTGGTAACGTCTTTAGCATGTTCGGGACACCCAACTCGCGGTACTTCCCGCAATTCCGAAACACTGTCCAAGATCGTGGTCAAAGTATCGAGGGTGATACCTTTTTTCCCAACAACATCCAGCACAACGTTTTCCAGTGTTTTTGTTAGATGGAAAAGAGTCTCGTTGGGAAATTGCAACCCGCCTCGGCTCAGTAGCTCAATCATGGCTTCTCGTGGTTCATGATTGTTGTTTTCGCTTATGAGCGAGCTCAAACAGACACCACATTTTACTGTGCGCTGCATTTTCCGCACGACATATCCCGCTAAATAACTCTGTACTTCGTCACTGCTGGAATGTACGTCATACGAATGATCGTCTAGGTGCGAGTCGGTCGATTGGCTATGTGGTAGCAGAAGGTGACCGTTTTCGTTGATCTCTTCTCGTAAATTGCACTCTTCGGAAGGGCCGTTCTCGAGAAGCCAGTCGATTTTCTCTAGCCATCGTTAACGCGGTTGTTTGGCTGCTGCCAGCGACTCCTTGGTTTGCATTAGCGTTTGCAAAAGTTCTGGTCCACTAACGTTCGAAACTCTTGGAGGTTTTACAAGAGAGTACGAACATAACAATTGGAAGACTTGTGAGAACATTACTGCATCCGGGTGATCGTTGGCTTCGTACGAGGCCCGCATCATCCCGAAAAACCTCTGCAATCAATGAATGCTTTGCTGTCATCTTTTTATTATTATAAAAAGAAACTTGTACAAAGTTTGCATTTTCTAAATTGTTGTTTTCAAATATAGCAAGATAATTTTCAGGACAATAAAGTTATCCGGAAAATTATTTCATGTACAAAAATGAAAAGTTTCCGAAACGATTATTCAATAATTAGTTAATACTTTTTTTATTGCGATGTGTTATGCCCGTCCATCGAAATTTCGAAAAATTCTCATGCGAAATCTGTAAATCGGACCGGTATGAATTTTTTTGTATTTAGTGACATGGCATGAAGGGCCTGACGATTGTGGGATTCCGAAATGTCAAAATTTTGTTCACTCTCCAAAAAAATTTTTTTGCAATATTTCGAAATTCTATTATCGTTTGTCCCTCCGTATTATTACACTAAATAATCACAACGTATTTGAAACCGATCGGATCGATACTTTTTGCGTGAGAGTATTTTTCGTTTTCGAAGTCTCGAGAGTTTAACACATCGCCTTAATAGATAAACGGTTCTCTAGATTTTTTCGGCATCGACGAATTATTAATAACTCGCCATTTCTCAAAAATTCCGGGCATTCATAAAACAGTTTTAGATCTATTATAATAAGCTTGAAAATACACGTGATTCAGATCAAATGGATTTATGTAACATGCAAAAATAAACATTTAATTTTTTCCAATCACTTTGTAATATCGTTATTATCTAAACTAGTTGGGGCTAATATCTTCCGTACGAATGTCTCTTGCAGATGTTTGTAGCATCGGTAAGTACCATGCATTCTAATTCTATTGTATTTGGGTTCGGGATTGACTTCATAAAAACTGAAGGAATTGTTTTTTGCTGAAATATTTGGTATATTATTTTTGAACATTAATAATATTTATTATTGGTTTGTGTTTAGTGCGTTGAGTTTGCAGTAAATTAAATTTCTTTCCGATTCTATTACAATATTTCTTTAACCAAGACGAGCGGCTTGTGCTGCATGTTTAGGCGTTTTCATTATCCTTCATCGAAGATGAATTTCTTTGAGCCTAGTCCTAATGTTTGCATTCAATTATCATTTCATAGAATTCATAGAATTCAATTCAATCCCATATTATTCTGATTCCTCCTGGTAGTGTAGCAAAAATGAGACACAACTGAAGAATATCTCACGAACCAACAAAATACGAAATTTCAGCAAAACAAGAGCAATGAAACCGTCGCATTCGCTCTTAAGACAAATGGTGATCGACATAAGTACAAACCGATAAATAACTGTTCATTCCGAACGCGTAAACTATCTCCGTCTCGTCGTACGTAAAAAATTAATAGCTACACATTTATCGATATATCATTCGTTTTCGTTGGACTATTCGACTAGTTAGAGTAATATGGATTGTTAAGACGTAATAATGGTTTAAGTTATACGAACTTCCAACGCATCCTGGTTGAGACGGGCTGCAATCAGATACTGAGATCCGCAATCTTCGTGCACGGTTTCTACGATTTGTAACGTCGCACCAAGCGACACTTTAAATCCAGTTAAAGTACTCGAAGAAATCGGTAGTTCAACTTTTTGAGCTTTTGCACAACGTTCCCACGTTTGCAAATATTCCAGAAAATCCACAACAGCCTGTAATTCGACAATGCATTGATTATGTGTGCTCAGAAAAAGCGCCAATCAAGTCAATCAAGCAGCGGATGGTGATTTAAAAAAGCAAAAGTGAAATGACGAAGAAAAAAGTGATCAGTACCATTAAGAAACAAGCAATACAGATAATGTTCACGCATTGACATACACCACACATATAGGCCCTTTTATGTACAATGCAATATGCTAACGGTAGTGCAGGATTCTCCGCCAAGTTCATCTGTCACACGTACCACACACTTATCATATTATATACATTTTTGGGATATTGTCAGTTGGAATCTGCTGTCGGCAAAGATAGAGGATTCGAGATATGAAATTTTATCATACCCGGAGAAAACTAGTAATGTTAAATAAGGTGTCACTCAAACACGGTATGCAGACTTGGTGTAATAGGCTATGATTGTATTAGCGTCTTGAAATGACAGAAATGAAGCGACCGTTAATACAGCATACTCCGTCGTTTCACGCTACATGACAGGAAATCTCAGCATTTGTGGTGAATGTGATATGGGAATGATACAGGTTCGTGCTTCACTGCATCAAACACCAAGGTTTATCGTGTGCAATTGATCACCGCAGGAACTTACGTTCTTGAGCAGATGTTAAAGTCCAATTATTGCGTGAATCGGAATAATTATAGCAAACCGTGGTGCTCATAGAGGAGCAGCACAGCATTCGGCTGTTGTAGAGACCCATGATAGCTACGTGATATGATTAATTTTGCAGTTCATTATCTACAATACTCAATTGGAATATGTGACGCATCCGTTGGAATCGAAGTCATAATAAAACTGAAAACAACCCACAAAATTGTGCTCCATGGAAACTCACTCGTAACTGCTTAGCCTCAAATTTCCTCCATGAAAATCCACTATATCCTGGGAAAGCATGGGGAGAAAAAAAGTTTATGAAAAAAAATGCATTTCCTTTATTTCATTCCCTGTGTTTCTTTTATACATGTTTGTATCCATCTAAACTCTGAGCTTAATAGCAAAACGGCCTTCTTCCATTGCGATTATTTTAGCGACCAAAAACATGGTATATCTGTAATTTTAATCGAAATAGAACAGGGAAACGCGAAACTGATCTCGTATGAATCAGTAAAATAATAACGGTTAACGTATGCCGGTGATCTTTATCAGCTGTAAACAAAATATTTCTAAATATTGAAAAACGAGTTTGGGTTTGGTTCATGGCATTCTGAATGTAGGTGAATTGAGCTCAGCCTTTTTTATTTTCAAAAAAATGTAACTTGTGCTGAGTTGTGCTCAACTTGTACAGCGTTGTGGCGTAAACGAAAAAAAAAATGTTGATGATTAAAAAAGTTATGGACATAAAATAAAAATTCCATAATAGTTAACCCAGCCTTTTTCGATTTTCGAAAAATCAAAAATTGTGCTGAGTTGTGCTCGGCTTGTGTTTGGGTTGTGCCGCAAGCGAAAAAAACAAATTTCGATAAACAAAAAGTTATGAACAAAACATGTACTTTTTTCTAAGTTTTTTTTTCGAAAAACTAAAGATTGCGCTGCGCCCTGGTGGATTTGCCAACCACGATTTCGTAAAAGGTATGTTTTGGACAAATGACATACCACAAAATCGTAGTTTTTCTGGTTTGCAAACCACGGAAATTACGATTTTCTGGTATGTCATTTGTCCAAAACATACCTATCACGAAATCGTGGTTGGCCAAATCTACCAGGGCGTTGTGTTGCCAAAAAAAAATAATTAATAAACAAAACATTTTTTTTTCCTTGGTTTTTTTTTCGAAAAAGTCAACAGTGTGCATTGTGCTCAGCGTGTGCTGCTTTTTGCCACAACGAGAAAAGAATTAATCAACCCAAAAGTTATACACCTAAATAAAAAAATTTTAAAAATCTTTTTGAAATGTTTAAAAATTAAAAAGAAAAAAAAAAGTATATTCTGCTGACCTCTGGCTGAAAGCTGGCGCTGGAAAGACTTAGAAAAAACGGTACATGTTTTGTTCATAACTTTTTTGTCCATCGAAATTTGATTTTTTTCGCTTGCGGCACAAGGCAGCACAAGCCGAGCACAACTCAGCAAACTTTTTGTTTTTTCGCAAATCGACAAAGGCTGGGCTAACTATTATGGAATTTTTATTCATGTCCAAAACTTTTTTAATCATCAACATTTTTTTTTTTCGTTTTCGGCACAACGCAGCACGAGTCGAGCAAAACTCAGCACAACTTTCATTTTTTTTTAAATAAAAAGAGACTGGGCTAATTTCACCTACACTGAGAAAAAAAATTCGTTGAAATAACAAAATATTGGTCAATCCAACAAAACCCTGCGCTCACGGGGGGCGAAAAGCACATTTACTTGATGCAAGAAACGATGTTGTTATGTAGAAAGTATGTAAATGATTGATGAGACTGAATATAATTTTGCACTGACCTAAAATCTATTCATTGCAAATAAATATCGAGCTGTAATAATACCATGGTCATTCATTCCAAACCAATGTGTACTTGGCACAACCCAACATACACTCGTTGTGAAGAAATATGTAGCTGTTGAAACACTATATTCGTTCGTAATGAACGAATGTTTAGTTAGTACAACAGTATCGTTGGTCGTTGCCAACGAATATGGAGTTACTGCAAAAAAATGTTTGTCGGTTGCGAACGAGTTTGCAGTTATAAGAACCCAACATCCATTCTCTATAATTTAATATTGAGCTGTTTTAACAGTATGTTCATTCGTTGTGAATGAACGTGCAGTTGTCACAACACAACATATGATTATTGTGAACGAACATGTTGCTGTTATAACGCTATTTTCGTTCGCTGCACATGAATGTTTCGTTAGTGCAACAGTATCATCGGTCGTTGCCAACGAAAATGGAGTTGATGCAACAATATTTGCATTGATCGGGAACAAATTTGCAGTTATCAGAGCCCAATATCCAATCTTCGAAAATGAATTTTGAGCTATTTTATCAGCATATTCATTCAATGTGAATAACAGTGCAGTTGTCGCAACACAACATATTTTTATTGTGAACGAACGTGTTGCTGCAGTAACACTATCTTCGTACGCTGAACATGAATGTTTGGTTGGTACAACACTGTCATTGGTCGTTGCCAACGAATATCGCGTTACGGCAAAAATATGTTCGTTAGTCGCGAAGGAATTTGCAGCAACCATAACCCAACATCCACTCTCCGCAAATGGTCATTGAGCTGTTATAACAGCATGTTCATTCGGTGTTAATAAACGTGCAGTTGTCACGACACAACATATAATTATTGTGAACGGCCATGTAGTTGTTATTAAGCTATTTTTGTTCGCTGCGCACGAATGTTCAGTTGGTGTAGCACTATCGTTGGTTGTCGCCAACGAATTTTAAGTTACTGCAACAGTAGTTTCGTTGGCCGCGAACGAATTTGCAGTTACCAGAACCAAACATCCATTCCCCGTAAATGAATACTGAGCTGTTTTACCAGTATGTTTATTCGTTGTGAACAAACGTGCAGCTGTCACACACTTACACATGTTTATTGTGTATAAACATTTAGCTGTTTTAACACCATCTTCGTTCGCTGCACAAGAATATTCAGTTGGTGAACACTACCATTGATCGTTGCTACAGAATATCGAGTTGCTGCTGCAATATTTTTATTGGCGGCGAACGAATGTGCAGTTATCGGAACTCTACGTCCATTCTACGTAAATGAATATTGAGCTGTATTTACACCATGTACATTGGTTTTCTATTAACGTGCAGTTGTCGTAACCCAACAAATATTTATTGTGAACGAGCATATAACTGTTATAACAGAATCTTTGTTCGCTGCGCACTAATGTTTCGTTGGTACAACGCTATCGTCAGTAATTACAAACGAATATAGGGTTACCCTAACAATATTTTTGTTAGGTTCGAACGGACTTGCAGTTATCAGAATCCGATATCCATTCATCGTACTTAGATATTGAGTTGTTTTAACACCATGTTCATTCATTCAGAATAAACGTGGTGTTTTCGTCATTCTATATACATTCATTGTGAACGAACATTTGGTTATATATCTATATCTTCGTTCCTTGTGAATGAATGTGTACCTTCTACAACACTACCTCTGCCTATTCCAACCGAGCATACAGTTACGGCACGGGTATCTTCATTTGTTGTGATCTAATGTGTAGTTGTTACGACAGTACCATCGGTCTTTGCAAACGAATATGCAGTCATTGCAATAATATTTTTATTGATCTTCAATGAATTTGCAGTTATTACAAATCAACATTTGCTCAATGTGAATAAATTTGTAATTGTTACAATACCATCGTTATTCGTTGTACGCTAATATTTAGATATTCCAACCATACATACCTTCATAGTGAACGATTGTGCAGGTATTGCAAGACGACTCTCGTTCCCTGTATGCAAATATATCGCTGGTTTCTCACTACACTTTCTCATGGAAGAAGGACATTCAATTGTCGGCAGCACATGTGCGATTATGATAACGTACCAGATAGTTGTTATATTTATACAGGCTATTCCTGAAGGGTATGCAACTCTTGCAAGATTAGATCGGGGGTGAATTTCGAAGCCGATGCATGTATACGTATGTATGACTTCTTGATGAAACCCTGATTTTTTTATTAATTGACACACCTGTTTGGTCAACAGAGAAAGTAAATAAAAAGTCAAGGGTCAGGAATCCATACATGCGTGCATGTATCAGCTTGGAATTTCGCTCCCGATCTGACCTTCCAGAAGCTGCATACCCTCTCGGAGTAGCATGTATAAATGTAACGACTGTCTGGTACGTCACCATGATCGCACATGTGCTGCTGACAATTGAATATCATTTTCCCATGAACAAATATTTGAAGGGACTGCATACGCTTCGGAGATATCCTGTATATTCCTTTATTTAACTTGCACGATAAACATAATGATATCAGAGTAGGCGCATATTATATATGTATATTATTTATTAGCAGTGTGCGAATATCGTTCCTATTGAATCGAATCGAATATTAATATTCGATTCGAAATTCGAATAGAATAATTCGAATATTCGAATTCATCGAAATATTTCGAATTATTCGATTTTTTTCGAATTATTCGATTTTTTTCGAATTATTCGATATTTTTCGAATTATTCGATTTTTTTTCGAATTATTCGATTTTTTTCGAATTATTCGATTTTTTTCGAATTATTCGATTTTTTTCGAATTATTCGATTTTTTTCGAATTATTCGATTTTTTTCGAATTATTCGATTTTTTTCGAATTATTCGATTTTTTTTCGAATTATTCGATTTTTTCGAATTATTCAATTCGAGCTTCGAATCGAATATTAATATTCGATACTAATATTCTAATATTAATATTCGATTCGGAACGAATAATTCGCAAGTTAGAATTATCCGTATTAGTATCTAGATTTTTATTAAAAAATATTGGATAGAGATCTTTTCAATTCATTTTGGTTTTTATTAGGCGTGTGCGAATATCATCCGAATCGAATCGAATCGCTGTGCTGTGCTGTGCTGTCGAATCGGTGTGCCAATAATACGAACTCACGAATTATTCGCACACCCCTATTATTTATATATAAAAAGATAGAACGAATACTTGAACATTGTTTATTTATCCACATTATTACATTGCTATTATAAAGAGTAAGAAAATCTTCTTTTTGTGAGAAAAAAAACAAGCATGTTGAAAAGAAAAAGCAAAAACTGTTTAAAAAGCCGAAGCAACGTATTTGTTTCCATTTGCGACTGTTAGGATTGCTTGCGGCTTGCGAGAAACAAGGCTTGTTTGATTAATAAAAATGTACGTTTCGCTATCAGCGACTTGAAATGCATGCATCCACGCGGAACTTTCAATCGTTATGAACTCTTTACAAATAAAATAAACTTCAGATTCATTAGCGATCAAAATAAAAAGTATTTGGGCAAATTGTGCACATGTTTCATTCACGTTCGTCATCACCGCAGTATCGCTTTTGTATATAGTGCCATTAACGGTCACGGATCGCATAATCATAGAGTTTGCGGTAGATATTTCACGAGGGATGATATCTTTAAACCTATTGTAACCATCTAGTTCGGTAAAATTGTCAGTTAATATTTTGCCACTACAAACTCGCGTATGAAAACCTCTACCAGTGAGCAATCGGTAATTGAACTGCAATTGGTGTTGTATTGCAAGAGTATATGCAGGATTAATGCGCGACGTCACTGCTTTCGCAACTGCTTTTAGTGATCTGTGCTTTGCTTCGAAGCGCATACAAGACGATTGTCGGATCGGTCCAATTTTTTTTATAAATCTGGCATAATGTATTAAGAAATGGTGTTTAGTCTTTAATGGTTCTTGAAACAGGTTTAAATAGAGAGTATGGTGGGCGGATATGTGATTTTTAAGTTCTATGCTACTATTTGCTGTAACAACTGACGCCATAACAATATCAATTATTCCGGTAAGTTCAATATACAATTGCCAAGCTTTATTTCCGAACGGGACGAGGTCCCCCACAATGAGCCCCAAGAAATTGGTCAGACAAGCCATTTCCGAGGCAGATAAAATTAAACATGCTTTACGTAACGCTTCTTTGGTAATGATTGGAGGAGTATTTCTCGTTAATTCCAAATCGAATGGAAAATATTTGAGTCTATTATTGAATGTTTCGAGGGTAAACAATTTGTCCTTAAATATCAAAAGGTTTAATATTTTCGCTAAATCGTATCGGCAGACGCCTTCGAAAATATCGTGCATGGGATCAAAACAAAAATTCTCTAGTATATGAAAATTTGGAATCGCATTGAAGCAACATTCTTCTTCGATACCGTTTTTTTTTTCGGACACATCCACCTTGTAATTTTCTACAGTACGTAATATTTTGAGATTTTCAGCTATTTGAGTGTCACGAGTATTTTTATCAGCTAAACATGTTCTACAACACATTGAAGATCTGAAACCTTTTGTAAACCCGCACAAAGAGTTTAGGCCTAAGTTGTCACCGGTAATAAAAGCGATAGAGAAGTTAATTTTTGTTTCGATTCCATGAAAATCCATTTCAATTCCGTTCATGATCAAATCAGTGAGTTGGTTTATTACGTTAGAAAAAATCGTTTTATTTCCGAATTGGGCGTACTCTTTAGCGTTATTTAATTGGAGCAAAAATATGTTTTCTAAGAGACTGTTATATTCGGGAGGTATTGACAAGATAGAAAAATACATTGCGCTGAGTTTGTGGATACCGCGATGCGAGCCTAGTGGATTATTTATTTCGAAATCATCGAAGTATAATACTAAGGGAAGAACGATTTCGCCAGCGAATTGCATTTCGACTTTTTTCCAACTTTCGGTTTGAACAAAAGATAATATATTAACGTTTCGTCGGACTTCATCGATGTAAGCTATTATCGCATCTAGAACATTCGGCAATTCCAAAAACTTTTGAAGAATTAATTTTATGGGAAGTACTTGTATTGTTACGCGTTTTACTGTCATTCGCCGTACGCCACCGATGCGCTTTGGACAAAGTAAGTTACCAATAACAATTGTCGCTGGTCGAATGAAAGTACCTTTTTGAGTGAAAAACGAAAACGTATGATGAATCGATTTAAATTTAGCAAACCCATTTTTCAAAATACTGAACAAATTTTGCATCTGGTGGTCAGAAGTATGAAGTTGCAAATTATCCATGACAAAATAAAATAATTTTTTCGTCTCAGAGATGAGCGTGTTCGCGAGTTTTCGAGGTACGCTAGCATTTGCGTAAAGTTTTGAAGCATAAAGAGCAATATAGTTAAGTACTTGATTCGCCAAGCGTTCAAAAGTAGGATTGACGGTTAAGGAGACGTTTTTTTCAACGTCTTCGAGCGGCTGTAGGTTATTTGAGATTGTAGATAATTCGGCAGTTATCGAACTCGCTTCTTTATGTGTTTGCAGAGGAGCTACTGAGGCGATCACGTGTTTACCGAGGAGATGTTTCTCGTACGAGTAAGACGATACAAAGCTACGCGAACAATCTTCTACTTTACAGTGATATAAGCCGTTATTCAATGACCCGTGACGAAATTTAACATGCGCCCTCAAACGGAGAATATTAGAATCCTCGAAATCGCAAAACGCACATGGAAACATTTTATTGTATAATTGTTTGTTATGTTGATCGCAGTAGAATTAACGAAAATTATCGAAATTGAAACACGAAGAAGCTGTAAACTAAGAGTTTAACGAGAGGGTCGCGAGAATTTCCATCGAATAGGAAATTTTTTTGTCACGACTCGTTGTGAAACAGTACAAGGCACGTTGAATCAGATACCAAATATGCTCACTTGCAACAGAGTATTCGGCATCGAGCACGTGGAACGATTTGAAGCAAATGTCCAATGCTTGAAGCGCGGATGATACTTCATAGAGGATTGTTTCAATACAGACGAAAAACGTTTGTATTTTATCGAGGGTTTCTCCAATTACAATTATGTAAGGTTGCACGGTCAGGCCCAGTTTTCGCATTCGATTATTGCGTGTTTCACGAAGTTCACTGACTTCTCCTGGAATCTAGGGGAACATATTTTTCTAGCTATATACGAAAACTCTATTTTGTTGTATAGTAAAGTGCGCGGCTGGTGTCTCAAATTTTTTAATTTTTAATTGTTTGCCGTCGAGACACTGCCGTGTCTTTGGGTTATGAATGGTTTCAAAATTCGGATTTTAAAACATGAAACGAACCTTCGCATGGACGATAATACTATCTTTGCATTCGATCGTAGAAGGCTTCCAATGACCTGCTTTAGATCTCGCCCTTCCTTTAGGTGGGAAAAGGTAAGCCAGGAGAGATATTTGGGTGGACACTTTTTCGTCTATAAACATGAACGTAGAATACATAACAGAGATCTAGATATATAAAAGCGATGATGACAGGAAATTAACCGAAATAAGCGTAAATGGTAGAATATGAAAGAGAATCAATAAGTAAAAGATAAAATGGGCAGATCACAGAAAATAAAAGTGTCATTATCACGCTTCATTTCCTTAATTTTTTTATTTTCTTGCATTCTGCCATTTCCGCTTATTTCGTCTCATTTTCTGTCATTCACGCATTTCATCTATTCTACTTTTTGAAGCATTTATCATCCTAGATAACTACAAATTTCATATTAATTGTCAAATACGAAAGAAATAGCGGCGTTGCCACATTTTATTTAACATTTCTACTATACAAGTGTGATAGCGATCGCATGATTGCGCTGCAGCGCCTTAATTTTTTATGTAATTTAGTCAAAATTCGGTAACTGTCTAATTCAAGCAAAATCAAAAGATATGCGTGCATCAGAAAGCAAACGGAATTCGGGCACGAAATTCCTTCTTTTTTCACCAACCAATCAAGGGACGAATGAAACAACAATTATCGCGCGGTATTTTTTTCGATTAAGAATCAACTTTTTTTTGAAGAACTGTTTCGAGCATCGAATGATCTCAATGAATACGTTGCACATTATTTTGATAATGAAAATATCGAATCTTCGTCATATTTTTAAAGTTTCAACGAGCAAAACAATTAAATTGGTTTTTCAAATGTGAGGGTACGCCAAACCTTTTAAAAAAGGACCAACTTATTTGAACAAGTAATATTCAAACTAAGATATACTTTACCATCGCTCAGGTGCTGCTGTTTTAAAATAGTGGTCAGTTGAAGGGCGTCACTTGCAAATTTTTTCAACGAGCGACAATTTTGTAATTTCTCGTAAAACGGTATCCATTTCTCAATATTAATTGATTTTTCCGTTAAAGCGAGATAGGCGAAATCTTCATCTATCAGAGTATAGCCATTAGGATTGCGTAAGATAGGCCAGGCTTCGACTATCCCGTTAACATTTTTGTGGGCAATTTCAATAATATTTTCTCGCCGATATTTTGCGGTTCGTTTCCAATGAGATAACACCGACTCCCACGGCGCTTGGTTAGTGCTTAGCCATTTTACACTCTCTTTAATTGACGAATCTAAATCTAAATTATGTGCAATGCATGATAAACATATGGATAACACAATGAATACGAATGTGCGGAAACAAAACTCTGTCCATTCTCACGTGGGTTTGTCGCTTGAGGGCCAGACAAATTTATTGAGGGTTCGTGAAAAATTAAGCGTCGGTAATCGCGAATTTTGTTTCGATATTTGTCGACAAGTTTGCCGCGAGCTGTCACGGATTTCTTCGTTCTTGAAAATTTTTTCGGTATGGGTGGAACGAAATAAATGTCAACATCTTCAGTAGGGAAAACTCCAACGATTTCGCTTGACAAAAATTCGAAGTCTTCGTTGTTCAAGCGTCTGCATAAGTTGCATTGAAAAAGGTCACTTTTTACGTACAAAAAATGTGTTATTATGACGTTGAAGTAGATCATAGAAATGCAACGAAATAAGGGTTTATTGTATGATTTGAATTTATTATTATCAGTATGTCGGTATATTTTCCGAAATCATTTTTCCCCTTTCAAGATTTTAAATACTAAAAAATACGAGTGAAATTTGATTCAATCGATAAAAATTAATATGACTAGAAGTAAAAAGCTAGGAAAATTTGAATCTTTGGAAAGTAAATTTTTTAAATGTTTTGTTAAAATCTATTTTTTCGAGGTACGCTTTTTTCTTTGAAAAATGAATTTTAAGAATAATCTCTGAAAAAGATTATTTTGCAGAACTTTAGAAAATGATTTTTTTTAAATGTTTTGACCCACTTAAAATTTATGATCCCGTGAGCTGATCTTTTTTATGCTTTTTTTGTGGTTGTGTTTCAGACAGCTTCAGGAGATACAGAAATAATCCGAGAAAAAAAATAAAAACTTTTTTTCAATGTTTCATCCCCCTAAAATCGATGTTCCGGTGAGAAGATTTTTGTCTTGATTTTTTCGTGGTTGTGACGCGGACAGCTTAAGCAGATAAAAGAATAATATGAGGAGAAAAATTAAAACTTTGGAAATTAGTTTTTTAATTTTTTGATGCCATCACAAACGATTCTTTGATGAGTAGGCTTTTTCGTGGTTGTGTCTTAGACAGCTTCAATAGATACAGAAATAATTTGAGAGGAAGAATGAAAACTGTGGTAAAGCCAATTTTTTAAATGTTTCAAAATCGATGGTCCGGTGAGTAGATTTTTTTCGTGATTTTTTCGTGATTCCGTCTCGGGCAGTTTTAGCGGATGAAAAAATAATCTGACGAAAGAAAAGAAAACTTTGGCAAATAAATTTTTTAAAATGTTTTTACTCCTTTGAAATTAATGTTCTCATGAGCAAGTTTTCGTGATTTTTCCGCGGTTGTGTCTCGGACAGCTTGAGGAGATAAAAAAACAATCTGAAAATAATCTGAGAGGAAAAGAATAAGGAGGAGGCAAGAAAGAAGATGTAATATTCGTTACGTTTGCAACGATACAAGCTTCAACATCATAACTGAAAACCATGTTTTATTAGGGTAATGCAGAAAGCTCACCCATTCCCATCATCCAACGCCTCTGAAACGACGACATCGACTAAGCTATTTCGAATTTTTCTCGACAAATATTTGTTTTTTTCGTAGAATTTAAGAATAAAACGCCCCTGAATCGTTTTTTTCAAAATCTCTCGAACCCCGCGACGTTGGGTTTTTCTAAAGGATTCTTGACCGTCAAAAGCCTTTTCCTTACCCAGTTCGAATTTACCGGGGTTAGAAGTAGACGCGATACTATGATTCGATTCGATTCCTTCTATATCAGAATTGATAGATTCAGTATCGTCCGAATCAGTATTCTGAAAATTGACAAAAAGTAATTTTATATCCACAGATCATTCAGGGAACTATAACAAAAGTGTTAAAATTTTATTACGACACCATACAAGATACACGCAAATAAAAAAAATGTGAAAAAATCGTGCAAAAACATTACAATGATAAAGTTGATATACATATATCATAGATATCGAATATCGAACCTCAGTGTTTGATGATTTGATGTAGGCTCTCCAATGTTTTAGAAAAACCACGCGATGTCCTATTTCGGGTATTAATTCAGCTATCGCGGTTTCCGTTAATGACGCGAACACTTGCTCGTCAATTTTATTTTCTATTTGCATTTGAAAAACACGAATATTTCAAATTATGATATTTTTTTACAATAATCGGAAATCAGAAAAACAACAAATATACAAAATAACGAATGTGAATAGATGAAATACGTAAAAAAATACTCGAAATCATTAAAATTGTAATATTTCTGATTAACAAAACGCTCAGGCAAAATTACCTATGTATCAGATAAAAATAGATGTGAAAGTTTTATACATAACAAAGAGAAAACACGGTTTAGAATTTTTCGACAATTAATAATTAAATATCACGATAAAGGAATATCACCATTTGTTCCAAAAAAATATGAAAAAAAGATAAATGTTGCGTATACAAAACAATTGAAAAATGTAAAAATAATAAATTACTGAAACATTATAAATAATAAATAATAAAATATAATTAATATCAATAACAAAACATTCAAATAAGACTGCATATAACGTGCTACAGCGAAAAAATTAAAAATGTTACGTTTGTTTCCTTAAAAGTATTTTATAATGGAAACGAAATTATATTAAGAAACAATTTTGAAAAATGTTTTCGAAAAAAGTTACACGTAACATATAGCTTTTTAATATATTTTAAATATATACAGGGTGTCCCGATAACTATTAGTCCCATAAACAGAAATAACTAAATACCGTAAAATTTTGAATTTGCGTCTTATTTTTGCAAAATAAAAATGGAGATTTTAATTTTTTAGTCAAATTTTTTTTTTTACTTCATTTTGTAGAAACATGTTAAAAATTTGAATTATTGAGGTATTTAATTACCTCACTGCATGGACCAAGCAACCTCGAAAATGGTAGGAAAGATATTAAACATTTTTTTTTTTAATTTTTATAGTGAACAATTTGGTAGAAATGACAATAACATAACGCGTATATATCGAAAAAAAATTATTGAAAATAATGTGAATAACAAAGAGCAAAGTTAAAAAAACGAACGATAATATTCATGTCAAATTTGTTATCGTAATTAATAATTTATTATCACGAAAATGGGTTTTGAATTTTTCGACAATTAACAATTAAATATCACGATAAAGGAATATTTCGATCTCCGTTTGTTCCAAAAAAATATGAAAAAAACGATAAATTTTGCATATACAAAACAATTGAAAAATGTAAAAATAATAAATTACTGATACATTTTAAATAATAAGTAATAAATCATAAAATATAATAAATATGAATAACAAAACATTCTTATAAGATGGCACATAACACGCTATAGTAAAAAAATAAAGAATGTTGAAAATGTTGTAAATAAAAAAGAAACGCTTTCATTTGTTATGTACTTTAATCTGTAAAAATCCAGGAACTGTCCAATTCAAGCTAAAATTCTCTTATATAACGATTTTCTGTTCCCCCAAAAAACACGAACAGCTAAAAATATAAAATATAATGAATATTGAGGACAGAAATACACAAAACAAATACTTAACAATATAAAAAAAGGTGTATTATTAAAATTGCAATATTTTTATTTATTATTTTTGACAATTCTTCAATTTTTAAACATGTTATCATTTTTTTATTTTTCCAAAGTTTTTTACATCATATTCGTAGTTTTTCCCATTTGAAAATTTTGTTTACAAGAAAGCAAATCCAATGAATGATGCGATTGTTTTTTGGATATCAAAATATTAATGATACTAAAATATTGAATAGAAACTTTTTTCTTTGAATAATATATTGTGTTAAAAAATGTGAAAATCGTTTGTATCGTACGATTGGAGTTATTTATGGAAGAAAGAATACACAGAATGCATATTTGATGGTGGCGAAAAATCTCAACACGCAACGATATAATGTTCGTCATTAAAACATTCAAAAAAAATTTCGAGACGCGTTATGTCAGAAAAAAATTTGTGTAAAAATCGTTATAAATAACAAAGCACAAGTGCGGTTGTTAAAACCTCAAAAATGTCAACTGCAATATTTTTGGCAAACTTTACTACAATTATTAATCACATATTATGAAAAGAGTATATTTCGGATACCGTTTATTCCAAAAAATATCAAACATACGAATAAAAATAATGATCAAATATAACAATATTTAAAAACATGAAAATCATAAATTATTAAAATTGTCAGATTTATTAGTAACGAGACATTCGAATAGAATGCGACACATAGTGCATTAAAAAAAAACTTTTGAAAAATGTAAAAAAACTATGTTTTTTAAAAAGAAAAAAAATAGAGGGAAATATTTTTGTCATTTTATTAATAATTAAATATCAAGATAATAGTAATATTTCGATTTTCTGCAATTTTGAGCAGTATTAAATATGATCTATTATTTTTAACAATTGTTAAATTTTTAGACATATTATGTAAAAAAAATCGGAAAATACGAAAATGAACGAATATAAAATACGAAAAAAATATAGAAAATAGAGACGAAAGATGTTCGAAGATGTGCGAAGGTAAAATCGCGCATTCGTCCGTTATTGTAAATCGTTAATCCACATTAATCAATCGAAACATCGAACTACAAGTAAATTATTTTAGCACTTTTACTATTTTTGGTGGGAGAATTTATTTGCTCGCGTAAAAATGTTGCTCTGTTCGCAGAATTGATGCATACATTTTTTGTTGCAAATATATATAAATATATACACGAAATAGTAAACAAAAGACACGCTATAGCAACCAGTATCCCTCCCCGTATAACGTTTACAGCTTCTTGCATAGAATAAAACATTTTACTGATCTTTAAATTTTTGGACATATTATGTAAAAAAAATCGGAAAATACGAAAATAAACGAATATAAAATACGAAAAAAATATATGAAATAGAGACGAAAGATGTTCGAAAATGTTGAAATTGTACAAAACATATTATTATTCTGGAAGTGGAAAAAAAATTGATCGAAGTACTTAAAAAAGACAATCGAAAATTTTAAAAATCGTTTATAAAATATTAACGGGAAATTATTCGCGAAGGCAAAATCGCGCGTTCGTCCGTTATTGTACATCGTTAATCCACATTAATCGATCGAAACATCGAACTATGAGCAAATTATTTTAACACTTTTAATATTTTTGGTGGGAGCGAAAAATATACTACCCATTTTTAAAGCGTTTTCATGTTTCAGCAATATTCAAGTATTAATGATGGTTTCCTTATAATTGATCCGACTTGCTGAATATTGAATACCTTCGTAACGGAATTTATTTGCTCGCGTAAAGATGTTGCTCTGTTCGCAGAATTGATGCATACATTTTTCGTTGCAAATATATAGAAATATATACGCGAAATAGTAAACAAAGACACGCTATAGCAACCAGTACCCCTCCCAGTATAACGTTTACAGCTTTTTGCATAGAATAAAACATAGAAATTTACTGATCGAAAATTTACTCAAAACTACTGATCGCAAAAGCAAAAATCGTCCGAAGAAATGCGACGAGTTATTAACAAGTTATTATTTTAAATTAAATTACTCTTTTATTGGATTATTAGACTGTCTCCATTTCCACAATTTTTTTTGTAAATTATTGAACATTCGAAAAAATAGGTAAGCCATTACACCATACTAGACTGGAAATATTACTGATAACTGATAATAAATAACTTGAAAACGTTCACTCAGATCAGATAGCCCCCACTCCGTCAATAACTCGACGCATTTCTTCATCTTATCTTCAGTTTTCGTTTCAGATATTCGTTTAATATTAGTAACTTTATTTTTACCAAAGAGTTGCACTGAAAGTTTCGAGACTCCTGCATACTAAGCCTTACGTACTAGCGTGTCGGAGATCGCGTGACGAGTGAAGAAGCTTTTCTCACACGACGCTCGATTTGTTAAAACAAATGAATATTGCTGAAAAAATAATAAATCTAAAGTGGTGATAGCAAGGCACGAAATGAGTTGCTATGCCGACTGTTCTCTCAAAGCTACCGTGATTTTACGCATAAACAGGAACGGTTTAAAAAGGGGGATTTAAAAGGGGGTTTTAAATTTTAAACCGACTGAATCATAGAGTGTTATTTCGATGCAATCAACGTGTCACTTGACTAGTTTAAAAAAGGATATTTAACCAAAACTTTTTTGTTTTTGTTTAGTATTTCGGTCCGGTTTTTTACCCTTTTCGGAAAAATGGTAATATACGATGTAAACGTATTTCACGAAAAATCGATTTTTTTTTAAATTACGAAATAATGAGCGTGATCTATTATTTTTTATAATATTCATGTTTTTGAATATTTTTCCATAATTTTTATTTACTCTATATATTTATATTTCGGATACCGCTTCTCCCAAAAAATATCAAACATACGAATAAAAATAATAATCAAATATTACAGTATTTAAAAACATGAAAATCAAGAATTATTAAAATTATCAGATTTATTAATAACTAGACATTCGAATAGAATGCGACACATAATGTTTAAAAAAAAACTTTTGAAAAATGTAAAAAAACAATTTTTTTTAAAAAGAAAAAAAGTAGAGGGAAATATTTTTGTCATTTTATTACTAATTAAATATCGAGAAAATAGTAATATTTCGATTTTCTGCAATTTTGAGCAATACTGAACATGATCTATTATTTTTAACAATTTTTAAATTTTTGGACATATTATGTAAAAAAAATCGGAAAATACGAAAATGAACGAATATAAAATACGAAAAAAATATATGAAATAGAGACGAAAGATGTTCGAAAATGTTAAAATTGTACAAAACATATTATTATTCTGGAAGTGGTAAAAAAAATTGATCGAAGTACTGAAAAAAGACAATCGAAAATTTTTAAAAACGTTTAAAAAATATTAACGCGAAATTATTCGCAAAGGCAAAATCGCGCGTTTGTCCGTTATTGTACATCATTAATCCACATTAATCAATCGAAACATCGAACTATGAACAAATTATTTTAACACTTTTAATATTTTTGGTGGGAGCGAAAAATATACTACCCATTTTTAAAGCTTTTTCATGTTTCAGCAATATTCAAGTATTAATGATGGTTTCCTTATAATTGATCCGACTTGCTGAATATTGTATATTTTCGTAACGGAATTTATTTGCTCGCGTAAAGATGTTGCTCTGTTCGCAGAATTTATGCATACATTTTTCGTTGCAAATATATATAAATATATACGCGAAATAGTAAACAAAAGACACGCTATAGCAACCAGTACCCCTCCCCGTATAACGTTTACAGCTTCTTGCATAGAATAAAACATAGAAATTTACTGATCGAAAATTTACTCAAAAATACTGATCGCAAAAGCAAAAATCGTCCGAAGAAATGCGACGAGTTATTAACAAGTTATTATTTTAAATTAAATTACTTTTTTATTCGATTATTAGATTGTCTCCATCTCCACAAATTGTTTTGTAAATTATTGAACATTCGGAAAAATAGGTAAACCAGTACATCATACTAGACTGGAAATATTACTGATAACTGATAATAAATACCTTGAAAACGTTCGCTCAGATCAGATAGCCCCCACTCCGTCAATAACTCGTCGCATTTCTTCATCTTATCTTCAGTTTTCGTTTCAGATATTCGTGTAATATTAATAACTTTATTTTTACCAAAGAGTTGCACTGAAAGTTTCGAGACTCCTGCACTACTAAGCCTTACGTACTAGCGTGTCGGAGATCGTGTGACGAGTGAAGAAGCTTTTCTTTCACGACGCTCGATTTGTTAAAACAAATGAACATTGCTGAAAAAATAATAAATCTAAAGTGGTAATAGCAACGCACGGAATGATTTGCTATGCCGACTGTTCTCCCAAAGCTACCGTGATTTTACGCATAAACAGGAACGGTTTAAGAAGGGGGATTTAAAAGGGGGTTTTAAATTTTAAACCGACTGAATCATAAAGTGTTATTTCGATGCAATCAACGTGTCACTTGACTAGATTAAAAAAGGATATTTAACCAAAACTTTTTTGTTTTTTTTTAATATTTCGGTCCGTTTTTTTACCCTTTTCGGAAAAATGGTAATACACGATGTGAACGTATTTCACGAAAAATCGATTTTTTTTAAATTACGAAATAATGAGCGTGATCTATTATTTTTTATAATATTCATGTTGTTGAATATTTTTTCATAATTTTTATTTACTCTATACATTTATATTTCGGATTCCGTTTCTCCCAAAAAATATCAAACATCTGAATAAAAATAAGTATCAAATATTACAATATTTTTAAACATGTGAAAATCATAAATTATTTAAATTATCAGATTCATTAGTAACGAGATATTCGAATAGAATGCGACACATAATGCATTAAAAACATACTTTTGTTATATCGAGAAAGAGTTAATAACAACTTGTGCAATGAAAAAAGACAGAAAAATAAAGTTTTTATCACTTAAAAATTTTGTTGCAATTTTTTTACTACCTAACGTTGTTTTTATAATAAAACTAATATACTTAAAATTATTTTACTATGGAAACAAAATTAGATTAAGAAACAATATTGAAAAATGTTTTCGAAAAAAAAGTTACACATCACATAATTTTTTAAGATATTTGCTTGGCTTTTTAATATATACAGGGTGTCCCAATAACTATTAGTCCCATACATAAAAATAACCAAATACCGTAAAATTTCGAATTTTCATCTTATTTTTGCAAAATAAAGTTGCGAATATAAATTTTTTAGTCAAAATTTGTTTTTTTTACTCAATTTTGTAAAAACGATGAAAATTTGAATTGTTGAGGCATTTAGTTACCCTACTGCATGGAACAAGCGACCTCGAAAATGGTAGGAAAGATATTTAAAATTTTTTTTTTTTTAATTTTCATAATGAACAATTTGGTAGAAATGGGTACGCGTAAAACATGAAAAGTTGAAACAAGTTGAAACAGTTGAAAACAATAATATAACGTGTATAATTATTGAAAATAATGTTGTTGTAATAACAAAGAGCAAAGTTAAAAAAACTAACAATAATATTCATGAATTTGTTATCGTAATTGAGAATTTATTATCACGAAAATAGGTCATATGTATTTTGATCGCCATCGAATCTTATGAATTATTTCTCCGCACATTTGTTTGTTAGTAATGATGTATCACCAAACTAATAATCGTATTAAAAAAATACTGAAGGCAACATTCAATTGAATCAAATATGGATCATACATAGAAATTCATCACAAATTCAACCAAATATTTTGTTGATCGTCTGAAAATTCAAGTCTCTTTAGCATTGAACTGACTGAATTATGTTTTGATGTTCCAACGCGATCGATAGTTCAATCAACTAATTTCAAAGAACATATTCAAACAAATGTTTGGAAGATTAAATATATTATTTAGTTGAATCGAATAAAGATCATATATTTAAATTCGCCACATATTTAACCAAGTATTTTCTTAATCACCTGAAAATGCAAGCCTATGTAGCATTGAACTGACTGAATTATGTTTTGTTGTTTCAACGCAATCACTTGTTTAATCAACTGATTCAAATGAATATATTCAAACCAATGTTAGAAAGACTGAATATATTGTTTAGTTGAATCGAATATCGATTATGTATTGAAATTCAACACATTTTCAACCAAATATTTGTTTCATCATAAAAAAATTCAAGCCTATGTAACATTGAATTGACTGAATAATGTTTTGATGTTCCAACGCAATCGATGGTTCAATCAACTAATTTCAAAAGATTTATCCAAACAATTGTGAGAAACGTTCAACATCTAGTTTAGTTGAATCGAATAACGATAAAATGTCGAAAACCATCACCCCTCCAACTAAAGATTCAGTCGATCGGACTGCGATTTCAAGACATTTAGCGTTGAGCTGACTGAATTGCAATGTATTCTTTTAATACAACCAATGATTCGATGAAATAAATTTGAAAGGTATATTCAAACAAATCATTCTGTTTCCAACGCTCGATGTAGTTAAATTAAATATCGAATGAGTTGTTAAGATATATTGGATATTCAACAAATTATTTTGTTGGTCGAAATGAATATTCTTAGTTTACACTACGAAATTTTTAGTCAAATGAAAATGTATGACAGGTTTCTTCATGTTTGTCAGTTCAAGTAAATGCAGAGTTCATTCGAACCTGATTTTGTCCGTTGGACAATCCCATGAAGTTGGAATGAAGCGAAAATCTGTCGGCGCACCTAAACTTGTTCAAACAAATGATTTAAGCGGCTCAACTGCTCAATTTTTCGACGAAAATGCATATCTGTTTATGATGACCAAATTAGCGTTGAATCAACCAATGAGATGTTGACTAAAGTTATTCAGTTGGTTCAACAAATCCTTTTTCTCAGTGTACATGCATTCTGAGTAATTGTAATGGAAACAAGGCATTAACATCTTTCGAATATCTTATCATTGGAGCTAGCAACTGCACTTGAGTAATTTCACGTTCTTATCTGGTTAATGAATTGATATAATTGGTTGTTATATGTTTCTTGAATTATATTGAAATAGAATAGAAAAAGAATAATTGACCAGTATGTGAGGGGAAAATTTTATCGAACCTTTTTCCTCTGAAATCGATCGTCGATATAAATCGCTTGATATGGCGTACGCGACATCATGGCCTCTATAAGGTCGTTAATGCGCTTGATAAAATTCTGATTCGGCCCGGAGTCTTGCAGTGCTGGACACTGGCCATCTTTACCGTAGATAGCCATGGCCACTCGAACGGGTTCTGAAAATAACTGAACGAGTGATCAATTTTAATATTTGATTGTTTATCTTCAAAACGCAACGGGGAACCGTATGAAACACACATTTTCCTCTTAAGATAGAACAATTTAGATATAAGGTAAGTTATTTTTCAATAAAGTGATATCATTGAACGTGTTACTTAGTACAAATGAATGGATAAATAATTATTACCTGGAAAGCCATAGGCACATTCATTTTTTGGTAACCTTTTGGATCAAGATGGTCGGGTGTCAGCTTATACGCTACTTTCAACGAAGATCCCACAAAGGATTCGAAATTCAACAAAGCTCGCCAATGAGCGTTTTTGACTACGCCATCCGGGGTCTGACAGAATTTGCAATTACAGAATAAAATGTCACAGCTGCTGTATGTACATACATTTTCGCGCTCTATATATTCAGTGCATATAAATTATATACCATTTCATTATTGCCCTTTTTTTTAACTCAAGTGCATTTATAGTTTCTATAAAATATAAAAATAATAAAGTTGAGCATGCAAGAGAGACATGGTTAATAAGCGCACCCAAAACTCTTCTTTTTTCATAATGCCGTTTCGGAAACATTTCACCAAGTGTGGGAAGTCCGAGATGAATCTTAAATGCTTTGCCGGGTCGTGAGGGTGCATGCATCGAAGATTGTGCTCTGAAATTCCGAATAGATTCCACACACCTCTGTTCCATTGCGCGCCATCCATTGTGACGCCATCGACATGGAATCCCGTATTTCCGAGCAGAACGATACATTCTATTATCAGCTGATGCAAGATTGTACTTGTCGCCGAATTTTTGCTTAGAATGCACCCTAAAACTTGAACCCATGGCCCCCGGAAAGGTTGGAACATAAATACGAGAGCATGGTCTGCTCTCGTTGTAGCCAGATGGTGCAGCGTATGTTCTCCGAGATCGACGAACCCATTCATTTTCATCGTTTGTCGATTGAAGGAAACACCATCACTTATCTTCATTTCATCGAGAAGAAGTACCCCTGAACCGTTAAACACGATATCGGTAACTAACCTTACGATAATTTCGAACTTACACGACACTATAATATTTACCACGTCTGCCAGCCGCGTCCATATCCAATGCTTTCCGATGCATGCATTCAAATATAACACTCTGAAATCCATACGACGAGACATCGAGTTTCTGGATATATTTCGTCAGTGTGTCCTTGCACGGCAGAGGAAGTATATTGCGCGTACGCAGATGTTCGTATAAGTTATTATTTTTTATCCGCATGAGAAGACATTCATAAACCCACTCAATCGAATATCGACGACCACGGTTATTTTTTGCGTGTGCGGCTTGGAAAACAGTGATTACTGCTTCCTGTTGCAATTTTGGGAGTTTCGCAATTTCCTCATTCAGTGCCTCTTTTTTGACTGCTGCGCAGGCTGCCTTTGTTCGCGTGATCTCAGAGCGCAATCTTTTCGTCTAGAAAATATTGATACGAAAACCAACTTGTACGAAATTGGTTGCAGGACATTTGGTTCTTTCACCGTGAACTACAAAAATTGAGGCAGTTTTTTTTTTATTTTTTCGATACTTGGAACAATTGCGCATTCCAAAAAAAATGCTCTACCCTAATACTGCTGATTTATTCTATTTTTTTGAAGGTGATGGATATTGAAAAGAAATTAAAAAATTGGTACCATGCAAATACCATGCAAATGTGCAAAAAATTTTAAACAGCAGCGAAAACACGGAAACGCAATTGTCTGATGCAGCAAGTATTCGGTCGGTAAGAAAGTTATTAAACACTTTTACAGACGTTTCAATCGTAAAAGTATTTGATAACTTTCTTACCAACTTCTTCTTACCATATAAATATTTCTACATTATACTCACACAAGAAATTACAACCCAATATAGACATTTGTACATATAATATATATTTATATTGTTAGGCAATACTTTTTTTCTTCTCCAAATTGAAAAACTTAGAATAGATATTAAAACAGAAATATGCACGTAAGTAAAAACATTGTAGCTCTACAAACTTAGCCGATCGCAATATTCAATGTTCTCTCTAAATAATATGGGGAGATAAGAATTTCTACATTCCAGATAATTTTTCTGTACCCACATTTTTTTTCCGTAAAACGATCTTCACCGAATTCTAGAGCCTGAAATTCTTTATGAAAACTTCCTGAGAACCAAACATGTACCTTAAAAATATTGCAGGTTGCAGAGGTCCTAAAGGGAACTTATATCAACATTTTTGTAAAATCGCTTATAAAAGTAATAACATTAATTTTAGATTCAATTTATGAGTGATTGTAAGTTTTTATGATTGCTAATAAATGAAATTATTTATTAAAATACAGTCTCATAATGGTATATACACTAAAATAGGAATATAACTAAATAACCGAAATCCTTCTAATAAAAAGTCAATGGGGTCCTGAAGTTGATCGTTAATCCAAAAAATATCGCGCGTATGTTGTTGTTTCGTCCCCTGATTGGTCGGTGAAAAAAGGATGAATTTCGTGGCAAGTTTGCAAGTTGAATTTCGTTTGCTTTCTGATGCCCGAGCATGTTTTGTGTTTACTTGGATTTGACAATAACCGGATTTTGACAGATAAAAATATATAAAAACTGAAGGCGCTGCAGCGCAATTATGCAATCACGTGTGTGAGCGCGAGTACCCATCCCTAGTTTACTGAAAAGGGGGAAAACATACTTTTTTGGTACGTTTTCGGAAGGATTATTTTAGTACAATAAAACAAGCGTATTTAAAAAACAAATAGAGTCTCAATGAAGATACCTTAACCGACTGCTGTACATTGATTGGGGCTTTTCTCTTCTTCAAAATGGTGACCAAGGGGTTACATCTAGTCATTTTAGAAGTTTCGGAATTTTAGAGGTAGAGAGACTGTTGTATGGGCCGGTCATCGATGATTTAATTTAAAGGTAATAAATGACGCTTCATCTATGTATGTATCCGACTTCAGACTTTAAACGCGTTTTTCTCGAAACAGCTTTTCAAAATTGGTGACCACGATATCTCAGAAACGAGCGAACCGGTTTACTTGGAATTTTGCATACTTTTTTTTCATATCAGAAGCCAGTCCTTAATCGAAGAATTTTATTTTTCGATACATACTTTTTTTGTATCAATAAAGTGATTTTTTACTGGAATGTAGACCTTCACTTTCGATTGCCAACCATTTTTTTTAAATTTATATTTTATCAAGTTGTTCGATTATGGACTAGATAATACGACACAAAAGCTTAATTTATTCGGTTTTCTTATTTCAAATTATCGGTGCAAGAGTTACAGTGGTCACCGCAGTAGGTAAGTTATTGCCATTACAATGAAACGGAATGACTGACCTTCGCCAGCAGTCTTTGGTATTGCCGGCGTTGTTCATAAACTTTCTGCTTGGAGCGGGCGTAGCGGGTTTTCACGTCGGTTGCATTGCGGGAAACAATTTTGAGTCGCAGCCTCCTTATTTCACGGCAATGTACGCATCTCGGCGTTTTGAACCGTTGATAACGTTCTTCAACTATCACGGTACAATTCCTCGAGCGGTTATTAACGATTACAATAATGATGAAAAAACATTTTTATTTTCAATGATATGGAAGTATTTGTTGGATTTGGAGTGGGCCGCGTGGAAAAATGAGCGAACACGAGATGTACGAGAAATAAAGAAGAGTAATATATATTCTGTTCTTACACAGATACGAATAGATAAAGTTAAAGTACTAAATCCCGACACTCTTTCAGGATGCGCGAGATATTCGCGGATACATTTTAGGTATCGAAAAAAAACCTTTTTTGCCTCTTATAAGCAGCACATGGTGTTACACACACACTGGTTCTTTTTTTCTTTTTTTGTCTACCGGAAGTGACGCCCGTTCCAGAGAGTTCGAGTAATACATATTTTGCGCCTGCGCACACTCCAATGCTGCCAACTCAATCATAAATTATACTTTTACCAACACTTCCTCTTAATTTTGATTGTGTTGTACAGAGTTCAGAAAACAAAAATTAAAGTTAATTAGGTGAACAAAAATGTATTTCAACAGGCTAGAGGATTAGCTCAATAGTTCGTTTCTAGATTTTTCAAATTTTACTCGTTCAAGTGGTTTGGTAAAGATATCTGGTGCTTGACGTTCGGTAGGACGATACTCGATGTTTACCACTCCAGTTTTAACCATCTCATGAACATAGTGATATTTCACGTCGATGTGTTTTGATCTTTTGTTCGTGATTCCATTTTTGATCAAATAGATGGAGCTTTTGTTGTCTACGTAGAGTGTTGTTTTTATTTCTCGTCCTGTCATTTCTTTCAGCAAATTTTTTAGGTGTTGTATTACTTTGCAACATTCTGCTGCTGCGATGTATTCAGCTTCAGTGCTTGATGTTGCCAATGTCTCTTGTTTCCTCGAACACCAGCTAATTGGGCCTCCGTTATAAAAAATCACAAAGCCAGTTTGACTTTTTCTTGTTTCTTTGTCTTCTGCGCAGTCCGAGTCACAAAACGCGATCAATTCTTCTTGTTCGCTGTGTTTGTATTCTATTCCTGCTTCTATTGTTACGTTTAGATATCGAAAAATTCTTTTTATCCCTGTTACGTTGAGATTCGATGGTTTTTCCATATGTCTGCTCTGAATGTTTATCGCGTAACTCAGATCAGGTCTCGTTTTCGTGCTGAGATATAATATACTTCCAACAGCTTCTCTGAAGGGATATTTTATATCCGATGATTTCTCGGGTTTGTATTCTTCTTTTATTGCAGGTGTTGCCATCGGCTTTGAGTCGTTCATTCCAAAGTTATTCAGAGTTTTTTCTGCATACTTTCTCTGTGTTAGTTTTATTTTCGTTTGTGTTTTATTTATTTCTAGTCCCACAAACATTTTTTGATTTCTTGTGGTCATCATTTCGAATTCACTCTGGAGTTTGGTCAGTAGCTTGTCGATTTCTTCTTTGTTTTCACCGATGATTAGTCCGTCATCTACATACATAGCCAAGAGTAAATCACTGTTTTCCTTCTTGAAGATGCATTGTTCCGATACGAGTCTGTTGAAGCCTTGTTTTTTTACGTAGTCAGAGAATCGCTGATTCCATTGAAGAGGAGCCTGTTTTAATCCATAAATCGCTTTGTTTACTTTACATAGTTTGTTTTTATAATGATAGCCTTCCGGAGGGTATATATAGATGTCATCATCCAAATTGCCATATAAAAATGCTGTCTTAATGTCAAGCGAGACGATTGTTTTATTTGTATTTGCTGCAATAGCAAACATGCATTTGATTGCGTTCGTACTTACAACTGGACTGAAGGTTCCATCGTAATCAATACCTTGTTTTTGCTCACATCCTCTAATAACCAATCTTGCTCTGTAACATCCATCGTCCTTGATTTTGAACACCCATCGACTCGTTAGTGGTTTTACTCTTCCAGCTTCTTCTCTATTTATTATGCTCCATGCTGAATTCTTCTTGAGCGATTCTTTTTCTTCTTTTATTGCTTCGGTCCATCTGGTTTTGTCCGGACCCTCAATGGCTTGTTCATACGTGAGTAGTACATAGTCGTCGTACTTTTCCGGTGCTTTACGAGATCTTTGTGACCTTCTAAGTTCTCCCGAGGTTTCTCCTTCCATGCTTCTTCGTTCCATTTTTTTTTGGTTCCGTTTCTGCTTCTTCGTAGATCGTACTTTCGAGATCATCGGCCATTTCCATTTCTCTATCTTCTTCAGAGTCTCTTTCTTCTTCAGTATCTTCTTCCTCTTCCTCTCCTGTTTCTTGTTCAGAGTCTTCAACGTGGATACCTGGTAGATCTATCATCATGTTCCCGTTTTTATCGTTTTTTCCTTTCCTTTCCAAGCTTTACATCCCTTGCTATTCGTAATGTTTGTTTCTTTCTGTCCCACAGTCTGTATCCGTTCGATGCATATCCGATGAATTCAAGCATTTCGCTCCTTTCGTCAAGTTTTTTTACTGGACCTAGTATTTTCGTGTAGGCTTTGCACCCGAACGTTTTTATTCGACTGAGATCGGGTCTTTTGTTTTCCCATTTCTCTATCGGAGTAACCTTTAAATTTTTTTTCGGAGATCTGTTGTGGAGATACGCTGCCGTGTACACCGCTTCACCCCACATGTTTTTTCCCATTTTAGATTAAAAAATCATGGCTCTTGCTTTGTCCATTATCGTCCGGTTAACTCTTTCGGCTTTTCCGTTTAGCTGAAGTGTATATGGTGTTGAATAGTCCATGACAATTCCTTTCTCCTTGCTCCACTCTTGAATCTTTCGATTTGCAAATTCTCTTCCATCGTCGCATCGTATTTTGTAGACTTTGGAGTCGTGTTGCCTTTCACTCTTATTGACAAATTCTTTTATCGCTTCTGGGACTTCACTTTTATGTTTCAGCAAGCGAATCGTTAAATAGTTAGTAAAGTCGTCTAGAAGAGTCAGAAAATAATTATTTCCATCCCAAGTATTTGGATCGATTGGTCCACATAAATCTGTGTGAATTATTTGTAGCGGCCTGTTAGATTTTATTCTCGAATCTGCAAAGCTTTCTCTTGTTTGTTTCGATCTCATGCAAATCGAGCATACCTTTTTAAGTGAATCTACTTCAGTTTTCGACAGTTTTATTCCAGTGGAGATTGTAGAAGTTTCTTTATGCTTTCTTTGTTGAGATGCCCCAGTCTTTTGGCACTGTGGCACAAAAGTGCCACAGTTCGACGTTCTGTGTTCCTTTATCAGCCAGAAGGGAGTTGTTTTTACTTTCCGGTTGCAGTTTCACCGTGTATAGGCCATTTTGCATTTTTATTCCTGTTAATAAAATTTAATTATTATATATTATTTTTACCTTCTCATTCTTGAAGAGCACTTATCCGTTATTTTGTGTAATAGCATTTACAGATAGTAGACTAGTCGTCAGATCTGGAACAACCATCACTTCTTTCAGCGTAAATTCTTCATAATCCATTTTACCGATGCCTTCGCTTTTCATCGTTTTGTTTGATTTCGCAAGACCTACTTGTGATTCAATTTTACGTAAATTATTTACATTTTTACTACTTCCTGTCATGTGTCCAGTGGCTCCGGAATCGACAACCCATACATCTGTGTCTTCACTGCAGATCTCTGTCAGAAAAGCAACCTTTTGGTTTATTGTTTTCTATTCTTTATTTCGAAAGAAGCAATCCTTCTCCATGTGGTTAGTTTCCTGCAGCTGCAGAATTTCCTCGAAGGTTCCTTCCTTCGACACTCCGCCGCAAAGTGTCCTGGCTTGCCGCAGCTAAAACAGTGTTTCCGTCAGTGTCCTTTTTTATTTTACATTCTTTTGAATTATGCCCGATTTTATTGCACTTCCAACACTTCACATCGCTCTTGAATGCTACGGGCTGTTCTTTGGCTCCGCTGTTCCTCGATTCTTCAGACAGAAGTCTCGCCGTGAGATTTTCAAGAGTTTTCTCCGCTGATGAGGTAGATTCCCACGCTGTCCCAAAATGTTTGTATCTTTCAGGTAGTGTCGCTAGAATTTTAGACATTAGCATGCTATCGTCGATGTCAGCTCCAAGCGATTTGAGTTTGTGGCTTAAATTTTCGAGACGACTCACATGCGTGGCCATGTCTCCCCCTTTTTCAAAAGAATACGAGAAAAATTCTTGTAGGAGATTACATTTTTGCTGTTGTTTATCTCTTTCATAGATTCCTTTAAGTTTTTTCCACATGCTATAGGCTGTTTCACAATTTATTATGTGTATGAGCGGTTTTTTTTCAATTGTCATTATTATCATCTTTTGAGCGTTCGCATCTTTCTTTTTCCATTCTGGTGTTTTTTGTGCTTCAGCGGTTGTTTTGAGATGGCCGAGAGTTCTGGTCTTGAAGGAAAGGCGAAAGGAAGGAGAAGAAGGCCGAACTCTTTCTTTCACGAACTTTGCGAAGATTTATTCGCGACGTTCAACAATAAATAAAAATGCAAGATAAAGATGAATAACAAAGGAAATACACATGATGCTCGCACGAAAATAGTTAATCTCGTGTCGAATACTTATTCGGGCGTACGAGAACGAGCCGAAAGAATAATACGGTTCACCGTCGAGAGGCCGGTGAAGAGACAGCGAAGCTCTCGCTCACGCGACGAATGGCGTCGAGACGCTTGCTTTCGCGATCGACGAAGGGCACCGAAAACGCTAGAAGTGACCGATTAGAACGCAATTAGAAGTGACCAAATTATTCCGCGAACACCCGGGCGTAAACCGGGAAATCACGCAATGAATTGAAGGCAAGGAGCGGCCCACGAAAGAGAGAGCCGAACACAGTTATCGAGGAGCACGCGATGAACCTTTTGATTCCTGAACGGCAACTGTCTCTTTCTCCAAAACTTGAGAAGAAGACCGAAGTGAGCGGCCAAAGAGGGGAGGCGAGGCGACCGCAACGCTCGAGCCTCGCTGAGGCCCGCTGGTCACGTGTTGAGCACTGCTGACCTCTCGCGAGGCCGCGCTTTTCTGAACACACTCCCCGCCTTCGGTAACTGTTGTTGACGAAGAGTCCACCGGGAGCACACATAACTTGGAGGTGGGCCGCTTGAAGGTCGATGAAGCTGTACGAAGTGTAACGACCCTAGCAGCGCCAGGGTGAAGCTCGACCACTCGAGCTAGCGGCCACTTGGTTGGAGGGAGACGTTCGTCCGTGAGGAGGACCACCGAACCGACTCGTATCTCGTTGGAAGGATGTCGCCATTTTGAGATCGAGAGATTCCGTTGGAGATATTCAGAAGACTATCTCTGCCAGAAGTGTTGAAGTTTTGCCTGGAGAAGTTGCCAGCGGGACAACCGAGATTCCGACAGGTGACGGAGAGATGGTTCAGGCACCGTGGTTAAGGCCTGACCGATGTGGAAGTGGGCCGGCGTCAAGGCAGAAGCGTCAGACGGGTCATCTGACAGCGGACAGAGGGGCCGAGAATTGAGCACTGTCTCAATTTGCGTAAGAAGAGTTGTAAATTCTTCGTACGTGAGTACAGTCTCACCGATGACCCCCCGAAGGTGATGCTTTGCCGATTTAACGGCAGCCTCCCATTTCCCACCCATGTGAGGTGCGGCTGGAGGGTTGAACGACCACCGTGTGCCAAGGTTAGTTAGCGACGAGATGGTCGAATCCATCTCTGCTGACCCAGCCCTGAAGAGGGCCTGCAGTTCCTTGTCTGTCCCGATGAAGTTGGTTCCACAGTCGCTGTAGAGAGTGTGGCAGACCCCACGTCGTCCAGAAAATCGCCGATATGCCGCAATGAAGGCTTCTGTCGAATAATCCGTCACCAGTTCGAGGTGGACCGCTGAAGTGGGGAGCAAACGAAAACCGACAAGTAGCCCTTGTAAGTTTTGGCCACTCGTCCTCGCCACGTTTTAATCGTGAAGGGTCCGGCATAATCCACGCCAGTGTGAAGGAAAGGCCGAGAAGGCGTGACCCTTGGCGGAGGAAGTTGGCCCATCAGTTGTTGAGCTTGAAGTCCGCGAAGCCGCGTACACGTGGTGCACCGAAGTATGAAGGATCGCATGGGAGCTTGGCCACCGAGGATCCAAGACGACTGGCGGAGGTAAGCCAGGGTAGCTTGAGTGCCGCCGTGGAGTGTCTTGAAATGCGCATCTGAAATGACCAGGGTCGTGAGTCGAGAAGTACGAGGCAAGATGGGTGGGTGTCTCGCCTCCATGGATAGAAGCGCATGTTTCAGACGCCCGCCCACGTGAAGAGTTCCGAACTGGTCAACGAAGGGTGTGAGGGCGGCGAGAGGGTTGCTCCGTGGTAGTACTCCCCCCCCTACAATAATTTTGAGCTCCGCTTCGAAGTAGGCTGATTGAATGAGGCGCATCCAGAGGAGTTTTGCTAGCTCCAGGTCGCCTGGTGTGAGTGGTGTGGCCAATGAAGAAAGTGGCACCCGTTGAAGTCTCGCTGCCGCCCGCTGGCAGACGGCAGTGATCCGAAGTAGCCAGTTTAATGAAGAATACCGGTCCAGAAGATCCCAAACTACTGGTGAAGAACGAGTGGCGGAGAAGAAGGTAAGGCCTGGCCTCTGTTCGAGGTTGCCGTCCGCGTCGGCGTTGAAGGTAGGTTTTGGCCAAGAGGTTGAAGGGACCTTCAACCAATTTGGCCCGTCCCACCAAAGGGGAGCCCGAGAGAGTTGCTGGGGCGTTAGGCCTCGTGAAGCACAATCTGCTGGGTTTTCCTTGCCGGAAATGAAGCGCCACGTGGCATGCGAGGTGAGCTCCTGAATCGCAGTCACTCGATTGCGTACGAAGTCCTTCCACCGGGAAGGGTGAGAAGTGATCCAAGTTAACGACACCGAAGAATCAGTCCAGAGAAATACCGGTGCATTTCGACAGTCAAGAGTCGTTTGAACGTACGAGAGGAGCCGAGAGAGAAGCAGAGCGGCTGTCAGTTCCAGTCAAGGGATCGTCAGTCGTTTAAGCGGAGCCACCTTTGTTTTTGAACAGATGAGGGTCACCGTAGCGGAGCCGTCGGCGGATACGGCCTGGAGGTAGACCACGGCTGCCATGGCCAGTTGCGAGGCGTCCGAGAAGCCATGGAGCTCAAGCATCGACGAGGAAGCGAATCGAAGTGAACGTGGAATAGAAATCTGAGAGAGATCGGCTAGGTTGTCTCGGAAGCGACGCCAGCGCGTTTGAAGCGGAAGTGGGAGTTCCTCGTCCCACTGGAGTTTGAGGAGCCAGAGCTCCTGCAGAAGAACCTTGGCGGTGACGATGACTGGAGAGATGAATCCCAGCGGATCAAATAATTGAGCCGTTTCCGATAGAAGCGTTCGCTTGGTGATTCCTCGGTCGGAAGAGGGCTGAAGAGTGAAGCGGAACTCATCCGTCGACGAATTCCACACCAAGCCGAGGAACTTCAGACTCGCATCCTCTGGACGGAGTACGACCGCGTCCGGTCGCGGTTCAGAAGTGCCAATAACCTGAAGGACAGCCTGAGACTTTGAAGTCCACTTCTGGAGGGGAAAACATCCTCGATTGCAAATGCCTTGCAATTGAAGCGCTGTGTCCCGAAGTTCCTCCTCAGTATCTGCTCCACCGAAGATGTCGTCGACGTATCTCCCCTTCGTCAATGGAAGAACGGCGAGAGGGAAGTCGTGCCCCTCATCCTCGACGAGTTGAAGCATTACCCGAATAGCGAGGAAAGGCGCACAGCTGAGACCATACGTAACTGTTGTGAGGTGATATGGAACGATATTACCTTGAAGGTCAAGCCAAAGGATCCGTTGGAGATCCCAGTCGTCCGGGTGAAGCGAGATCTGGCGGAACATTTTAGTGATGTCCGTCGCGAAGATGAAGCCATGCCGGCGAATCCAAAGAAGTACGTCCGAAGTGTCCTGCTGAAGTTTCGGTCCCGTATACAGGAGGTCGTTGAGTGAGACTCCGGATGAGGTCTTACACGACCCATTGAACACGACCCAAAGTTTCGTAGTAGCGCTGTGAGCGCGGAAGACGCCGTGGTGAGGCAAATGATACACGGGCGTTGCTGGCGAAGGCCGAGGGGCTCGAGACATGTGCGACAGAGCCTCGTACTCCTGAAGAAATCCTTCGTAGAGGTCCCGGTATGTGGGGTTCGCTGTGAGCCGTCGAAGCAATCGTACGAGGCAGTGTCGCGCAGTATTGAAAGAATCTCCGAGAGCCGAGGGAGCATTCTTGAGCGGAAGTCGCACGACGTATCACCCCGAAGGGTCTCGCGAATGAGTCGCCCTGAAGTGCTCCTCACAGGCGGAATCGTCAGGATGAGACGTAGAAGCCGAGTCCGCCGGGATCTCCTCTTGCTCCCAAAACCGCTTGAGCAGTGTTGAGAGCTCGTCCTCAGCGGAAGAGGGCTGTGTGCTGGCCGGCGCAGAAGTGGAGGAGTCGACAGGGCCGAGCACGACCCAGCCGAGGCGAGTTCGTTGAGCGATTGGCTCGGTTGAGCGTCCTTTGATGACCTCCCCTTCGATGAGGAGACCGTAGAAGTCGGCCCCGATGTGAAGGTCGATCGCTCCTGGCGTGAGAAATTCCAGATCGGCTAGGGGAAGCCACTTGAGGTGAGTCCACTCGCACGTAGAGGCGAATGTCGGCAGCGACGAAGTTAAGGGGTCACGTACAGTTAGAATTTTCAAAAAATCGATTTTTTTTTTACATTTTCTAAAAGTAGCACATTTGAAAAGTATTCTGTGAAAATTTTAGACGAATCCGACTGTTGGGTATGGAGATATGTAACTTTGAACGGAGCCGTCTCCGGCGCACCAAAGTAGGCAGGTAGCGGCAGCTGCGCGCTCGACCTTCTGAGGCCGGTCAGTGCCTCTATTGTGACCTATACACACATATATATATTATTATATATATAAAAAAATGTACCTTTGAAAATTATATATATATTCCAAGGTACATTTTCGAAAAATTGCTGCTTTGAAGCAGTTTGCTGTGAGACGTAGAGCTATGCGCACGTTATATTTCTCTGGGCATACAACAGTATTAAATTCGATAAAAATGGATAAAAAAGTTTCAAGAGAAGTGAGGAAGTCTCGAACAGTTTATAAGTCGAGATCCCGGAAAAGAAAACAGGTTTTCAATCCGAAAACTGCAGAGATAGATGATGGCGGAGCGAGTACGTCTGCGAAAAAACTGAAAAATCAACACGAATACCATGTCCCTAAAACTAATTCTATAGATTATATAATTATTAATTTTTTTTCTGTATTTTCCGCGATCGCGAAACTGGTGAAATGTGCAAAGTGTAGCGGCGAAGTGTCGTTTGGCATCGTGAGCGAACGTGGACTTGGATTTAAAATTTCTTTTACTTGTGAAAACTGCGCTCCGGAATACATTGCATCCTGCGGGTTCATTAAACATTCATACGAAATAAATCGAAGATTTATATTAGCCATGCGTGTAATAGGAATCGGTTACAAAGGTGCAAAAAAATTCTGCGGTCTAATGGACTTTCCGCCCTTTTTATCCAGATCTTCGTACTGCATAATGTTGCAGCATATTTATGAAGCGAGTCGATGTATGGCAGAATTTTTCATGAAAAAGGCTTGCAAAGAAGAAATTCGACGTAATTCCGTGGACAAGAAAAATGAGAATACCGATTTAATGGTTTCCGGTGATGGGACGTGGCACAAACGCGGATTTTCATCTCTGTATGGCGTCACATCGCTGATAGGACGTTTCACGGGCAAAATTATTGATGTGCTCGTAAAAAGTTCTTATTGTAAGGCTTGTGAAGTTTGGGAGGATAAAAAAGGCAGTGAGGCATATGAAGAATGGTATGAAACCCATGAAGATTCTTGTTCGGCAAATCATACGGGATCTGCGGGAAAGATGGAGGCCAGTGCTGTGATTGAAATGTTTCGTCGTTCGATAAAAAATCTTGGAGCGAGATATTTAAATTACATCGGGGTCGGAGATTCAAAGACTTACTCCGAAATTTTAAAGGATTCTCCTTACGGGAATACTGTCGTGTCAAAAAAAGAGTGCGTTGGTCACGTTCAGAAACGGATGGGTACGCGTCTACGTGGTTTGAAAAAAAAGACCAAAGGACTCGGCGGTAAAGGAAAATTGACCGGTAAATTGATAGACCAATTGTCTGAATATTATGGCAATGCTATTCGGAACAACTGCGATTCTGCTGAGAAAATGAAGACAGCCATCTGGGCTACATTTTATCATAAAAATTCTACGGATGAAAATCCGCAGCATGATAATTGCCCACCGGGTGCTGACTCATGGTGTAAATATCAACAGGCAAAGGCGCAGAATGAGTTGGAGTCTTTCGAGCACGATTACACCGCCTTTCCAGAAATCGTCGCAAATGCTCTACATCCTATTTATGAAGCACTCACAAACGATGAGTTATTACAAAGATGCATTGGAGGATTTACGCAAAATAGCAACGAAAGTTTCAATCAGAGCGTGTGGAAAATCATACCAAAAACTTTACCTGCAAATTTTACAACCGTCAGCATAGCCGCCAATATTGCTACCTGCACATTCAACGAAGGTGCACGTGGACTATTATCTATTTTTGACGCTATGGGGATTAAACTAGGACCTCACGCCCACGATTTCGCCAAGGAAGAGGATTCTATTCGAGTTGCGACAGCTGCCCGACGATCAACACAGAATACTCGAGAGGCCAGAATAATGCGACGAAGGCTCAAAATTACCGCTCGGGCAGCTGACAAAGAGAAAGAAGGGACCGTTTATGGTGCTGGAATAGACGATTCACTGTAAGTCCCGACATAAATTTTTCTTCTGCATGTAAATCGTACTGAAAACTTTGAATGCGTTTTTCTCGAAACTATGTTTTCGAACACGGTGATCACTGTACCTCGGAAACGGCTTTACCGATCGACTTGAAATTTTGCTCACTTTTTCTAGACATAATTGTCCTCCGGATGAACGAAGGATTTTTCTATGCGATTATTTTTTTTTTTTTATAGCTGAAAACGTGAGCAAAATTTGGGTCGAAAACACAACTTTGACTTCCAACACCCACCATTTTGTGAAAAATCATAAAATTTTCAAATCCTTCGATCAACCGGAGCATTATGTCATTAACTAATGATCCCTACTTTTATTTTAATTTCAGACGATCCGGTGACGAGCTGCACTGATCACCGCGGAGGACCTTTTTTTTTGGGACCCCTACGTTACGTGCGGTTATGGAAAAATTTCTGCATATTTTGCAATGAAAAAATTGTATTATTTACTTAAAATATATGTCTTTTGTATGGAAAAAGATTTACGATTAATTATTTAAATGTGTCCCCAAAAAAAATTCGCAAAAAACCCCTTTTTTTCGAAGTCCTAACTGTACGTGACCCCTTAAGCTCTTGAGGACGAAGGCAGAGACCGTCATAGTCGAAGAGGCATCGTAAATCGAGGATAGCACCACCGTGACTGCTCCCCGCGTGCGCCCCGCTGCCTGACTGCCCATACCGATGATAACTGAAGCTGCAACCCGACTCAGCCGAAGCAGCTGCACGACTCGTTCCGTAATGAACGTGTGTTCGGAGCCGGGATCCACGAGGACCCGGATGCGGTGCGAGGCGCCCGAAGCTGTTGAGAGGATGGCCTGGTTAGTGGCGAGCAGAACCGAAGGCCGTTGAAGCGACTACGAGCTCGCGGCGTACGTGAAGGAGGTGACCCGAATAGAAGTCTGAAGTGGAACGATGTTCGACGAGGGCGAAGTGTACCTAGCGCAGAGAGAGGAAGTGTCCGAAGTAGCGTCGCATGGTTGACTGCGGTCGAGTCAAGCCTTAGGCTCGGTCGGCGACGAAGTGGCCACCGGGAGTTCAGTTGAAGGCCGACTTTGAGGTGTCGCCGTTGAAGAGGCCACATGAATAAGCGTGTGGTGCTTTCCGTTGCACTCGAGGCAGCGCTTGGTCACTCGGCAATTGACCGCGCTGTGCGGCCCGAGGCAATTGAAGCAGAGTCGTCGTTGCTCCGCAATGACTCTCCTCTCCTGCGGTGTCTTCTTCCGGAAGTACGGGCAGCCCGCCACGAAGTGTTGCCCCGCGCAATAATGACAGACCTGCACCGCAGATCCGGCTGGCCGAAGTGGTCCCGTCGAGGCTAGCGCCACGTCGTGGATTGCCGCTTTCGTGTGGTCGCTCGGCTGCGATGCCCTCGGTGACGCCGACTGCGCGGTGTGGGAGGTGGCCGACTGAGGCCGCGAACCCCTCGCGAAGCTCGAGGTTGCCTTCGAAGCGGGCGGTGGCGCGGGGGAAGGTTTTCCCGTCTCCAAGGTCTCGAGAGTGCGCGCTTTCGTGACGAGGAACTCCCGCAGTTGTGCGAGCGTTGCCGGCTGGGTTGAAGCACCTTGCTTCAACTCCCACTGCTTGCGAAGATGGCCATCCAGGCGGGACCCGATGAAGTGAACCAAGATGATGTCCTACTGGTTAACTGGGACATCGAGGGCTCGCAGCGCGTTAAGGATCTCCGTTACGCTGTTGATGAGCGTATTCAGCGATTTGGCGGAGCGAGGTGTAACCGTAGGCAAGCCGAAGAGGCGATCGAGCTGCGAACTGATGAGGCGACGCTTGCACCCAGAGAAAAGATCTATTATGATTGAATAGATTCGTCTATTCAATCTTCATTTATTACAATTAAATAGATTTTTTGTTGGATTAAATAAATTTTTATTTGATTTGATTTGCCTATGTATTTGCTTCTAACATATATATTTATTTAACATTGAGATATACTTAATCACTAAATTACTCGAATATAAATGATACTATAAGAAATATTTTTCGTATAGTGCTTGAATGCTGATATCAAGCATCGTTATTAATAACCGAAATACCATTAAACTTTGTGCCGCAAAATATAAAATCTTAATTCACGCAAGGCGTGACTATATTAAATACAAATAGACTTTATTGGGCGTGGCAGCGACCGAAGCGCGCTCGCGAACTTCTATTGAAAATTGATGTGTATCATAAAAAACTATTCGAAGTAGTAATTTAATACATCCACAATTTTATTATGAATAGAAACCGAATGAACAAATAAAAATAATACCATGAATAAATAAAATTATGAAATCAAAAGTATCTATTTATTCGTGATGATTTGATTCACTCATTCAGTTCCGATACATTTCGGAATGAAATAAAGAATGGCGTTCTATTCTTTATTTAACGATATGCATCGGAACTGAATCAATAAGTAACACCATCAAGAATAAATAAATATTTTTCGTTTCATGATTTCATTTATTCATGGATTTTTATTTGTTCATTCAGTTCCTTGTGACGGTCCAGCATTACTGAGCTAGACGATACGAGTGAAAAGAATCATAAGTAGCCGTAGCGCAGTGGTTAGCGCTCATCGCTCCCATCGGGAGGACCCGGGTTTGAGACCATCCAGCGGCCGCCACCATTCCGTTCATTCATCGTCACTGGACCGTCCCCACCACTGCAAGACCGTTCGAGTCATCACATCCTATACAACTACTTCCAATACTAACTCCAGGCTAATTCCAATACTTTTTAAATAACACTAATATCACTAGTTGAATCAAATAAATTTATATGTTGAATTTGAATAAAAGTCTATTCTGCCAGGAGCCAAGCAAAAAATCTCTTCAAATGAAATAGGTTTTATTTGAAGAAAATAGATTTTTTTCTGGGTGTGTTCTCGTAACGGTCACCGAGCGTATCCCACGCGGATGCGAAGGAATCCGACGAGACCGGGATGTTCGCGAGGAGTTGCGCGGCGTCGCCTCGAAGTGACGTCCGAAGGTAATGCATCTTCTCGACCGATGTGAGCTCGTTGTTCTGCCCAATCATCGAGACGAAAAGATCTCGAAAGCTGCGCCATGAGTTATAATCGCCGCTAAACGTCGGAAGGGCGATGTTCGGAAGTGTCCGCCGAGAAGGGGTAGCCGCGAGTGCGGAGACATCCGCGAGAATGGCACCGGTTGGCTCGATCCGGTCGAAGTGCTCCTTTACCGATAGTAGAAGGACCTTCGCGTCCTCGTAGCGATGCTGGCACTGCGCTTCGATACCGTCAGTGAAATACGGCTGCTCGTTGAGGTTGTCGCAATTCAGGTCGAGCAAGGCGTCGTGGTCATGGCGGAAGCGCTCCCAGTTCGACTCGAGCAGCTCGAGACGCGTGGTCGCAAGCGTTCGCGACATGCTCGAGGAAGATGCGTCCGCACTCTTCTCCGCGAGACTTTCGATCCACTTGAACGTGCTGAGGAGGCCGGCGATGCGACGATCCATTTTGGCGCTGTTGCTGGTCATGGTGGCTGGTGAGAGCGTAGGTGAACGGCGCGACATCGCACGTGAGAGACGCGCGCACGAATTGTCCACGTGACGCACGAAACACGCACGAAAAAACGGAGAAGCGCGCACGAAGCGTCCGCGAAATGCGCGAAACACGCACGAAAGAGCGGTACGCACGAAAAAACTGAGAAGCGCGCACGAAGCGTCCACGAAATGCGCGAAACACGCACTAAAGAGCGGTAACGCACGAAAAAACTGAGAAGCGCGCACGAAGCGTCCACGAAATGCGCGAAACACGCACTAAAGAGCGGTAACGCACGACAAAACGGAGAAGCGCGCGAACCGCGAGACTATGCCACACAAGACTCGACTGTGCGAGAGAGCGAGAGGTACAAAACCCAGCGCTCGAAACAGGTAGTAAAACCGCGATGACTGCCGTAGCACGCGCGAACTACACACACACTGACGATACGTACGGGTGTGTGTAGACCAAGCCGAGGTATCCGGCAGTGAAGCCAGATCGCGCGTAGAACTTACCCTCTCTCTAGTCCCCTGCGCGCCCACCACACAATCAAAGAAGCTCGTGTCCGTGAGCAAGCGGCGCTCGGACGCCGTCGGAAAGAGCCGAGCGCGGTCGAGAAACTTCGAGCGGGCCTTCGGCAGCTACACTAACACATAGACGCTGAGCACGTTCATGTGGCGCGTAAGAGACTAGAGAGAGGGTAACCTCTACGCGCGATCTGGCTGCTGGCTTCTGGCTGCACTGCTCGCTTCGCACGACTCGCGCGTGACATCACCCGACGGCCCGCGCGAGCTCTTCCAATAAATTGTTCTAATAAATGCATTATAATCCCTATGAAGAAGCGGAATCATATTTATATTATTAAATTATATTAATTCTTATACTTTTATCGAGGGATAAAGCAACAAAACAGCAAACGAATATAAGCCAATCATCTATCCGGCCGCGATACACAAGTACGAGAATGTGCACTTGATTCTCAAGCGACTTGATGGTCCAGTCGGTAGCGTGCCTGACTGCGATCCGAAGGGGCGCGGGATCGATCCCCGCTCTAAGTTTTTTTTTTTTTTTTTCAGCGAATTGTTCATTCGTGACATACGGTCGTTGAAAGAACAACAATTTTGTAATCGTATGATGATACATATAAAATTTAGATGTATTATTATATTATACTTCATTTACGATTGATACGATAATGATACATCTAAAATTTAGATGTATTATACTAGATAATAATACATCCAAAATTTAGATGTATTATACTAGATAATAATACATCCAAAATTTAGATGTATTGTTATATTATACTTCATCATATTCCCATACTTTCTCTATTTATACAAACTTCCATCAAGCGATAAAACATCCTCGAAAGCAAGCCAATCATAATCCATCCGGCCGCGAAGCACAAGTACCAGAAGGTGCACTTATTCTGCAAGCAATCGGATTGTCCGGTTGGTAGCGTGTCGGACTACGAACGTGAGGGGCGAGGGATCGATTCCCGCGCTCAGTTTTTTTTTTTATGGGGCGAGTTCATTTGTGAAACACGCTGAAATAAATTTCAAAATAATATTTATATTACATTTGTTAATTGTCGAAGTAGGCAAAACACTGAAAAATCAAGCCGTCAGTGCTGAATGTCAAAGTATTTTAACCTTTTCCCACTATTTTACCCTTTTGTGGGAAACCACCGAATTTAATCGTAAGTAAAAAAAAACAATAAAACAATTCTTCAAGCGTTAAAACTTTGGTATCGGAAAAGGTTAAAATACTTTGACATTCAGCACTGACGGCTTGATTTTTCGGTGTTTTGCCTACTTCGCTAATTGACAAATGTGATATATATTAGGTTGGGGAAAAAGTAATTTCGTTTAATTTACTTTAAAGAACATGAAAAATTCCGAAATTACGTTTTCCCCAACCCAATATATTATTTTGAAATTTATTTCAGCGTGTTTCACAAATGAACTCGCCCCATAAAAAAAAAAACTGAGCGCGGGAATCGATCCCTCGCCCCTCACGTTCGTAGTCCGACACGCTACCAACCGGACAATCCGATTGCTTGCAGAATAAGTGCACCTTCTGGTACTTTTGATTCGCGGCCGGATGGATTATGATTGGCTTGCTTTCGGGGATGTTTTATCGCTTGATGGAAGTTTGTATAAATAGAGAAAGTATGGG